>JANBPT010000145.1:44853-66442 GCA_027575765.1 Tieghemiomyces parasiticus | reverse complement strand
GATCGTTCCGGCGGCGAACTCATAGGCGGCCGCAATACGCGGCGCCGGGACCTTGCGACGGGTCGGATCGGCGAAGGTCAGCAGCCGCTGGGCAAGTGGGAAGCTGAGCGGGGCTGGGAGGTGGGAGAAAGTCACGATAAACTCCGAAGAGGTGGCGGCACGGCCCTCACAGAGCGGGAGGACGGGCTTAAGCAGGATCGGGGTGGCCTGGGCTACCGTCGACGTTGAGTTACTGCTGATGGCCGCCGTCAGGGCGGCTTGAAGGAGAGGGCCGGCGATCTGCTTGTAAAGTTGACTCATGCGGTCCTTGTATTTGTTGTGACCATTCGACCGCGGCAAGGTCACGGCCAGGAGGGCGCTCACCTCCTCGGCGAATGTCACGGCGGTCTCCGTATTGAACCCCGTCGGGGGGTGGCGCTTGTAGACGCGGGCTACTCCAGCCACCAACCCGAGCGCCTTCTTGTGCAGGGCAAGCTCGGCGTCTTTCGTTCCGCTCGCCTGGCCTAGAGTGGCGGTGGCGATGTCGAGCAGCTGGCGGAGGTAGGACGCCGGCGGGGCGGCGTTCGAATGGGTTGGATCGGTCAAGGGGTACTCGAGTACCTTCAGGAGTCGACCTTTGAATTCGGCCATGTGGCGCTTAGCCTCCAGTCGCTGTTGGCCCACAGACCGGCGATTCTTGCGCAGGTCGGACCGCAAAGCGAAGATTTCGCCGAGCTTGCTGTCGAACGCCTCCATCTGGTTATCATCCAAGAGTTCCTCCTGCTCTGAGTCGGAGGCCGGGTCGTCCAGGGCCGCGCGACCAAGAGCTTCTCGCACCTGCCGCCGTAGTTCCTCGTCAGCTTCGGTCTCATCGTCACTGTCGTCGTCGTCGTCCTTGTCGCTGTCGTCCGACTCCTCTTGATCAGACTGGCTGCTACCATCGGAACCGCTATCTTCGGAATCAGACAGGTCCCCGTCGGCTTCCTCCTCCTCATTGTCATCATCTGTGCCGACGTCCATCAGATCGTTGGCGTCGGGATCACTGGTCAGAACCTCCTTGATCAGCTCCACGGACGAGGGCTGGAGGTCGCCAATCAGTGAGACAAACACCTCGCTAACCAGGGTTACGTGAATACCGGAAGATACCGACAAGAAACTAACCAGGGTGTCGAGGAGAACGTCCAACGGGTCGGACTCAGAGGTGGCGGTCACCTTAAGCTTAGCCTTGGCCGGGCTAGGGCTGGTCAGTGCCTTGATCGCGGTGACGGTCTCCGTCAGCTCGTCGGCCAGGGCCTCAGGGTCGTCCAGGAAGCGGAAGATCTGGTAGACAACAAACAGACGGAAGGCCGGGCGGCGTGGGTCATGGGCGGTGGCCTGGCTCTTCTTGGCCTTAGCCTTGGTCTTGGGCGTAGCGGTAGTCGCCGCCGTCGGATCAAGGGACTTGAAGAGCGTCACGGCTTGTTTGTAGCTGGCCTGCTCGTCGGCGCCAAGCGCCTGGTGCAGGGCCACGCGACCGCTGGCGATCAGGGCCTGGGTGATGTTGAGGAGGTGGGTGGCGAACTGGAGGGGGACGGTTACGTCGCCGGCGGGAGTTCGGCGTGCGGCCGCCTGGGTATTGTCGCCCGCGGAAAACTCAATCCCGGGCAGGAGACGCTTGACCTCATTAACAAGGCCTAGGAAGTGGTCACGGCAGACCTGGGAAATGGTATCGGATACGGCTGGGTTCGGGGCGGGCAGAGGGGCAGTCAGGCCCGCGCTCACCTTGAGAGGAGCCGCGGGGGCAAACACGCCGTACACCAAAAAGAACTCCGTGATGCGCCGGAACAGGCGGGCGTCGCGTGGGAGTTGGGAACTGCGGAGCAAGGTCTCCAGTTCTTGGCATACCCACTGGCGACGGTCGTCGGTGGCCTCATCCAGCGCAGCGCGGTCGGCGTCGGTCTGGGGAGTCGCAGCAATATCGGCAGCGGATAGTGGCTGGGCGAATGTCGCGACCAGGTGGTCGAGGTAAGCGTGAAGGTGGTCAGCGGTCATGGATTTCAGAAGGGTCGCTACGGTCTGGCCCACGGCGGCACCAGGCACCCGAACGAGCTGAATCGCCAGCAAGGGGGCGGTGATGGGTCGCTTCTTGGCCACCGCCACGACCGCCTCGAGGGCTTCGATGGCAGCCTGACGGAGTGGCGACTGGGCGTCATCCGCCGCACGGCCCAGGGTATCCCGTGCCGCGCGAGTGAATAGCGCCGATAGATCCTCGTCCTGGACCCGCTGCACTGCGCTGGCCAGGAGAAGTAGTCCACGGTGCTTGCGCTCGGGCACCTTGCGGGGGCGGAAGTAGACGTGCCCCACCGTGGCGGACCAAAGCTCTTGGAACGAGACGCGACTCTGGAACCACGGAATATCGAGCCCGGCCCGGCCACTACCAGAGGCTGGATAGTAAATATCAAACAGTTCACGCCAAACCGCATGTACCGGGGGCAGCCACCCAGCCACAGCTGGGGCCGGGTTCTTGGCCGTCAGACTGGAAAGGGCGGCAACCAGACGCGACAGGGTGGAGCGGGTTAAGATGTTCCCGGTGTTCCACGTCGGAAAGGCCCCGTCGTAGGGGAGTCCTGGGAACCGGCGTTGCAGGGCGAGCAGGAGGGCCACGTCGTCGGGGGTGTGCAGGTCGGAGGCGGCCAGGTGGTCTAGCAGGGTCTGTGCAACAGTTTCCGCGGCGACGTCCCCGGGTTTGCCATGCTTTGCGGCTTTAGACTCCTTGCCTGGGGTGGGGCTACGGACCGACCGGTCTGCTAGCTTGTGGACCAGCATGATGAGCGCCTCGAAACAGGATTCGCGGACAGTCGGTTTTTTGGCAGCCAGATCAAGCAGGCCCTGGACGGTCCCGGTCACTTCACTGGTCGGGCAACTGGATAGGGCAACCGAGCCGGACTGGATCAAACAAAGGTAGCCAAACAGGCGACCCAGGGTACAGTCGGGACTCTCCGATCCGGTATTAGAGTATTCGGCCACTACCTGGTCGAGCCGGTCAAGGAGGAAACTGGGGGCGATCCGGGGGAACCGCACCAGCAGTTCGGTCAGAGCGACCGAGAAACCCTGTCGGGCGCGCTTGCGACCGGAACAGAGACCGCCGACCAGACGCTTGAACACGTAGAGGACATCCGGGGAGCAAAGCACGGTGGCCTCGGCTTCGGAACGCACCGAACAGGGCTCCGCCGGCGGCAACTTGTCCTGCTTCCGTTTTTCATCGAACGTGGCCTGGATTTTGATGAGATGGGTCAGGAGGGAACTGGCCGCCGTCTGGCGCTCGGCGGCGTCCTCCGAGGCCAGCGGCCACAGGAGGTCCACCACCGTCTGAGTGACGTCGGGTAATGGCATGGTGGAAAGAGGCTTAACCCGAGGGGGGGTGAGAGGGTGTGGGTGCTTATACCGAACGGTCGTCGTATTAGGCAGAGTTTGGCGGGCAGTAGAAGTGTAAGCCGGGTTCGCTACGCTGTGGTTAGCGAGGCAGATGGGACGGGGTAGGGCAGCCTAAAGGGGTCGGGGCGCTGGGCAGCAATGTGATCGCAGCGGGGTAATCGACGAGAGTAGGGGGTAGGAGCGCGAAATGAGATCCCACCGATTCCAGTGTCAAGGTGACCGTCTGGGTTTGCTACGGGTTGCTGCTGACAAGGTGGTTGAGAGGTTGCTTCGTTTGCGCTCGCCACCGTCGTTAGTTCCCGTACCTTGTAAAGTGTGCCTGTGTGTATTTTTTTTTTTTGCAATATGGTGAGTATCAAGTTTTCTTCGACGCGGCACCGAGCAGTATACTTGGCAGCACAAAGTGGGGGGGGCTAAGGATCAGGCGGACACTCCCGCGATAGAAAGAACTGGGCAAGGGAGAGGCCTAAACTCTGCGAACAAATGGGAATGGTGGATAGGAAAAAAAGAGTGAGAATAGCGCACGCATTTCGCCTGCCAGAGGATTTAGTCACGTGAATATACTATCTAATCCCCGCCTTCCTTTACCACCTCCCGATGTGCAGGAGGGGGGGGGGATCCGGTAGAGCTGGTGCCATGGGCTGTGTATCCCAATGCTGAGGCGCACTCCTTGTTGTCAATAGACCTCTGAACCTTTGCCGCATGACGTCCTCCTTATTTACCCGAAGCTTGTGCCGCCTCTCTGCCCGTACATACTGGACCTACCATCCAGCTAACTAACCCACCATGCCCAGCGAGCTCAAAACGACCACCAGTGTCTGGGATATCGCAGACACGGAGGACTTTGCAAACGAGACCCCACGATTCGGCAGCCGTACCCTCCAGGCCACAGATGACGTATTCACACAAAACGCCTGGGACCACGCCGAGTGGACCGAGGAACAGGAAGCCCAGGCTCGGGAGGCGGTCCTTCGGCAACTCGAGCACCCCGTCCCCGCGGAAGACCAAGGTCGATACCACGCCGAGGCGGCCGAGAACTGGAACCGTTTTTACGCCAAGAACGAGAACCGGTTCTTCAAGGACCGCCACTGGCTGCGTATCGAGTTCCCCGAGCTTTTCAAGATCGATCACGCCGTTGGACACGGTGACAGTGATGGTGATGGTGCCCAGGCGCTACCGGCCCAGGTAATGAGAGAGCCTGGCCGTCGGTTCAACGTCATGGAAATTGGGTGCGGTGCCGGTAACGCCTTTTTCCCTCTCTTGGCCGAGAACCAGGCCGACCCGGACTACTACGCGTACGCCTGCGATTTCTCGGAGACGGCCGTGCGGGTAGTTAGGGAGAATGCCTTGTATGATCCCGCACGGAGCGAGGCCTTCGTGTGGGACTTGACCAGCCCGGAGTTACCACCCAGCGTTGCCCCCGGGTCCGTCGACGTCATTCTGCTGGTATTTGTCCTCTCGGCCATTCATCCCGACCATTGGCAGCAGGCCATGGATAATCTCTACAAGGTGGGTTTTTAGCAGTGCTGTCGAGAAGGTATGGCCCGCCGGTTGGGGAGGGGGAATATCCCATTCGATCCAGCTATTTCGATGAATCTAACCTTTCTATTTCGCCGCCCTTCTCTCCCCTTGGCTGCACCTATTCAGCTCTTGCGCCCTGGCGGCATCGTTCTATTTCGTGACTACGGGCGCTATGACTTGGCCCAGTTACGGTTCAAACGAAACCGGCTCCTGTCGGACAATTTCTACGTCCGTGGTGACGGTACCAGGGTATACTTCTTCACAAACGGTAAGCATATGGGGAACTAATATATGGCTAGGCGCCGATCTACCCTTTGAAGGAGTCTGTGTGTGTGCGTTTGGGAGGGGGTTTGTCCTCTTCCCTTAGTCCTGTCTGCCCAACCTAAACGAGCCAAGATCTATCACCTACCCGTTTACGATATCCGACAGAACAATTGGCCGAGTTATTTGGCCAGCGCTTCGAGGTCCTGCAGAATGCTGTCGACCGGCGGCTCATTGTCAACCGGCACAAGAAACTCCAGATGTTTCGGGTTTGGCTGCAGGGCAAGTTCCGTAAACCCCTGACCTAGCCAATGCAGATATATATATATGGTGCCTGATTGCCATTTGAAATGGCTGTTGTACATAAAGCCTCCTAATGAGCATCGGCGCCTATTTCTGAATACATAGTGTATGTGCTCTAAACCGTCGCTAGTAAGGGTATGGGTCAGTATAAATGTGGTAAACTATTCGAGTTTGGCGATGTGGTGTCTCCAAATGAGGGTGCAGGAGACGATAGTTGTAAAGGTGTAGCAGAGGGGATTTATTTGGAACTAGAAGTAGAAGGCCACCCGGAGGTGGCGAGTGCTACACACTGTCAAGTAATACGAAGTGGAAGTGACGGAATGGAGCGCGGGTTCATCAAGGCGAACTCGGAGGTTCAAATTGTAACCGCCGGCTGACAGACACTTCCCAACTGCGGACCTTGGCGAGGATGAAAAAACCGTGGTAGTCACTCCCACGACCAATGCCGCCGCGGAACTCATCCCAATAACCCGAGCCCCCCCCCATCCTCAACGACGGCCACAACCACCAGTAGAAACCGAAAGTCCGCTCCACCATATAATGGATACGACCCGGCCTCCGGGCCGGTAAAGACATCGATAGACCTTACAATCTAGTTTTTCAAATAGTCGCTTACGCGAAAAATAACTACCTCTCCCCGCTCGGCACCCTCTGAGCTCGATCCATCACGGTATAATACCCTCGACCCCTCTTAATTGGTAACGAAATAGCAAGGTTGGACTGCGAAGGTCGTGGTTTCGGAGGTGGTTCTGGAAGGTAAAAATTCCGCGAGTTCGCGCGTTGGTAGTGTGAGTTCGTTGGGCGTTGCATAGATGACTCCTGCAGTCCGGGCAGCCGGTTGCATGGTGGTGTATTAGTGTTCGAGGTACTGAAGTGATACAGGCATGCGTTGGCCCTAGCGTGGTTTATAAGCACCACAGGCTGTCAGTGATTTCCTAAATTGATAATGTAGATAAGGCCTAAGCGTGTCCAAGAAATTTAGCCGAGCGGCATAAAGTATTCTAGGATTGAGCCATTCCTCGCTTAACAGCTTAGCTTATTTTTTACTTCCCAGTCATGTCTACTCTTAAAGCCCCATCCCCCCGCGCCGCCCATTACTACTTACTGTGGCGCATAGGTCCTACTTTGATGTAATTTGCGTGGCAGCCCACGGAATAAAATTAAAAAAAAAGACAGCTAAATTGACAGCTAAAATGGACTCTGCTGCCGCTTGCTGCAGCACCGTCACTCAGTGGCGAATTCACTTTCATACGGGACATTATCCTTTTGAAGGCGGCCATCGGACTAGCCACTCATCAGACAATACCAGCCAACGTTACATAGTTATAATACTGGGATTGGTAAACAGCTGGCCCATGCCTGTCGCATTTCCCTTACTACCATATGCCATGGTCTGCACCGGGACCTGGTGTCGTGCAGCTACCTCAACTGTTAAGTCCCTCACGACATTACTGAAAAGTAGTGCCACCTGTGAATACGGGCTGCCGTCGATTTCCTGGACAAGCTGGCAGCGCCGTTGAGTACCTGTATGACACTATTGTCCCCTGTGATGAGACTGGGATGTGTCAGTACGTTCCTCCCGCTTAAGCCGGCTGCCGGCGATGGTAAACATGTCCCAATCTAGAAACCCACCAGGGCTGTGCCGTACCCAAGGCTATGTTGGCAGCTGTGCGTCACACACGGCCTGTTACACCTGAGTGTCAAACCCCCACATGATAAGATTTCTGCTGATGATTACATTAGGTACAGGCCAAAGTCCATCGTTTAAGCCTAGACAGAGGCATTCGGAAATCGAGCCGACCATCCCTCCCCACAGCTCTATCACGATGGTGCGCCACCACATCGTGCTGCAGCCGCTCATGCCTTCATTTCCGCCCTCGGGATGAAACTTCTTTGAGATCGTTCCCTGCAGTCCTGAACTAGCGTCCCTGTGGTTGCGATCTGTTGAAAAACGTCAGGCGGCGGCTGTATGGTAGAATGTCCTCACACTGGGAACAGCCCTAAGCTGCAGATAATCGGACCTTGCCAAGCACCAGTCAAATGTCTTTGGAGCCTGCCCCAGCAGCACGCTAGAATGAACCCACTGAGTGACAAAGAATGGCGTTAACTGACGTCAATAGGCATCATTTGGCTTTGAGGCGCCGTAATCTTATAGGAGTACCTTATACGATAGTTCAAGAAACAGATTCCAGCCCTCCACAATATGTATTTAATCATTTCAGTAGTAAATGCCGCAGGCAATAACGTTCTGAGACACAAGGCGGAATAGATGTGGTCAACGTTGCCCTTGTATACGCCGCACCGAAGTCCGCCCATTGTATACCAGCTGGCATTGGAGATGTCCACTTTGCTATGGAGCCTAAGTTGCAATTGATCAACAATGGTCTTGAGTCCCATAACACCAAGCAAGTGCTATGTAAGAACGGCATGGTGTAGAGAGATGGTGACTATACGGGTCCTGCTCCTCACCCAACTTAAGCCTCCTCCCGGCTCTTTCGGTGAACCTCTCTCCTTCGCCAAATGCTAAAGTAGCAGTGGTCTCTCCAATTCACCCCAACCCAGCTGTCTCCGCAGGTGCACACCTGTACATATTATCTGATAGGAGGCCCCGGTGATTATGCCATCCGCCTTCTATGCTGATCTTTTTATCCGACTCTGTTCAACCTCCATCTTTTTTGCACCAATATTTGTGAAGATCGTGTCACTTGCACATAAAACCTTTGGTTTACCAATTCTTCCCATTTCTACTACACTCAATTGTTGAGAATGCCGACGTCCCGTACCCAGAGACTCTGTCACTCTATCATATCCAATGTATTTCTAACTGTTCCCACCATGGTCCTGCTGGCACTGACACCTCTCCTGCCCACGTCTCCCATCACTCTCGCCCCCTCCGTGGTTTCATAATAAATAGGCCGCATTCCTCTATCCCAAAACTCAACTACCCACCGTCATCTGTTCGCTGCACTCCTTCTGCCACCACTCTCAGCACTTTGCACTGTCTCTCCATTCCAGGCACTCGCCCGTCTATTAGATCATTTTAGTATTCACGCTTCCCCCTATCACACATAGTCAGCACTATGGAGGATGAAGTTGCTTCCGTAAGCAGTTCAGCCGTCTGCAACTAACCCAGATGCCCTAGTGGGATGACAGCTATGGATATCGAAGAAGTATCATTATCCTGGAGTTCCCTTTGGTTTGTGTATATTGGGTATAGGCGGAGTGGTAGGTGGCTCCGATATGGTCCTCCTCGCGGCGGTATTGGGCCCACACGGTGTTAACCGGATGAACCACTGGGTGGCCTGGACCGATGCCATCCTCCGCCGTATAACCCTCAGATATAAGATCGTCTGTTGTTTCATTGAAACTCTTCCTCTAACTAAACGTGCTGAGTATTCAAGATTTTTTCCACACTACCCCACCCCTCTCTCCCGTTAGCTTGTCATTGATAACGGATCCGGTACGTGCAGGGCCGGTTTCGCCGGCGACGACGCCCCGCGCACCGTCTTCCCGTCCATCGTCGGTCGCCCGCGCCAGCAAGGTGTGATGGTCGGTATGGGCCAGAAGGACTCGTACGTCGGTGACGAGGCCCAGTCCAAGCGCGATATCCTGTCGCTCAAGCGCCCTATCAAGCGCGGTATTGTGACCAACTGGGACGACATGGAGAAGATCTGGCAACACGCCTTTTACAACGAGCTGCGTGTCGCCCCCGAGGAGCACCCCGTCCTGCTTACAGAGGCCCCGCTCAACCCCAAGAGCAACCGTGAGAAGACGACTCAGATCATGTTCGAGACCTTCAACGCCCCTGCCTTCTACATAGGTATCTCGGCCGTATTTTCTCTGTACGCCTCGGGCCGTACCACCGGTATTGTGCTTGACTTGGGCGACGATGTCTCCCATGCCGTATCCATCTACGAGGGCTTCGCCTCCCCGAACGCAGTGGTATCTCTGGACCTGGCTGGTCGTAAGCTAACTGACTACCTTGGATACGCCCTGCACTAACGGGGCTACTCCTTCGCCGCGGCTGAGCGCGAAACCATGCGTGACATCAAGACGAAGCTATGCTACGTTGCCCTGGACTATAAGAAGGAGATGCGGACTGCCGCGTCTACGTCTCGGATTGAGAGGTCATATGAACTGCCCGACGGACAGGTGATCGCCATCGGTAGCGAGCGCTTCTGCGTCCCGGAGGTCCTGTTCCAGCCCTCGCTCATGCGTATGGAAGCCCCCGGCATCCACGACGCCACCCACAGCTCCATCGTGAATAGTTAGGCCGACATCCATAGTGACTTGTTTAGCAACATTGTGCTGGCCGGTGGCACTACCATGTTCCCTGGTATCGCTGAACGTATGCAGAAGGAGATGACCTCGCTCGCCCCACGTGACATGCAGGTGAAGATTATACCCCCGCCCGAGCACGAGTACTCTGCCTGGATCGGGGCGTCCATCCTATCCTCCCTGACCACCTTCCAGCAAATGTGGATCTCGAAACAGGAGTACGACGAAAGCGGCAAGTCCATTGTGCATCGCAGGTGCTTCTAAGTCGCATTTATGTACTTATGCACACCTGTCGATGGTGGCCCCCGGCCAGGATCCTCTAGTCCATTTTATAGTGTTGGCTTTTTTTGCACGATGGGCGTTGATTTTATCAACAAACCCATAACCTCAATTTGACTATTTCTCCTCGGATCTTGCCTTGGCGATATTTAAAGTTGCAATATCTATTACCGGACAAGTCTATGGTTTAAATGATGAGACTATGCGTAGACAACCCGATATCCGGTTCGCAATTAAGGGGGTAGAAATCTGAGTTGGATTCAAGGTTTCAATTTCCTGAGGACTACAAGCCCTGGGTTGGTGGTAGTTCAGGTGACGTGAGCTGGACAGAACATACTGCGTCCATTTCTTTGAGCCTACATCGGGGGAGCTGGGTACGAGGCACAACAGAACCCCTCCCCCGATGCGGATTCCCCCTCTTACGCCTAGTCCACCAAGTATGTCTAACCACCAGCCCGTTGCGCCTATCCTTTGGCCACTAAGGTGAAGGGGACTAGCTAGCCTGCCAAGGTGCTTCGATCCCCAGCAGACAAGCTAATCATGCGATAGCATACACCTTTCTCCTTGCATACTATTTAGATGCACCATTGCCATGTGTGTATTCCCGCTAGACAAGCATAGATGTCAAGCCGATCGTTATATGCACCCACATGCCAATCTCTACGGCTGTGACTCGCTATGGTTCACCTGGATCGGGTCGGCGTGAGTGAATACAGTGATTGGGGCGGGGGGGTACTTGCTCAATTGGGCGAGCAAGGAGGCTGTCCAGCTTTCCGGTGCTGCATATAAGAGCACCACAGCCTAAATCCAGACGAGGTAGACCAATGGCAGGAAACCCTTGATGCCTCACAATTAGGTGGTCGCGCAAATTTCACACAGCGCCGCCTATCTCAGGGAATTACGATGGGGAAGGGGACTATACGTAGCAAGGGAACGTTATCGTGTCTCGCGTCAAGCTTCAAATTGGTTTAAGATAGGCGGCGGGGTTCCCCGTTCCACATAATTGGGGGATGGAGAGGCTGCGGTGAACACCCCTCCCCTACTCCTGTGGATGGAGGGAGGAATCTGCTAAGCATTGCGAAGAGGCAGCCAATACGGTGGCTATAAAAACGCCATGGGCCGCGCCCTCCTGCAGTCGGTATCCTTTAGTTGGTCAACCCATTTTCCACCCCCCTCTCTCCCGCCTGATCCCTCTGCTGCGCTCTTTCTCGCCTGTACTCTGCGGCTACCCTTGTGTCCCCTACTACTACTTATCCTGCGTATCTCTGAATCCTTCCAACTCACAAGAGCCGCCCAACCCACATATACCCTCCTCCAGTCCTCCCTATTGAGAACTACTCTTAACTCTTCAACCCTCTGTCCATTAGACGTCCTTTTCTTATCTCTGACTTGTCTCTTGGCGACCACCCAAGAACGCCTTTCTGACCCCTTCACCGATATCGAGCCCCTTTCCTCATTCCTACCGACATGTCTTCCGTCGCCCCCGCCAATTTGACCACCGCCTCCAAACAGGAGAATGGCGATGCCAAGTCGAGCTTCCGCGTCAAGGCCGGTCTCGCCCAAATGCTCAAGGTAAGCTGCAGGTAGAGATCATGAAGACCAGTTCATTCAGGCTACTGATCGCCCAGGTCATTTCGACCCTCGGCCCCACTTGCGCCACTGACCGGGTGGGTTCCGATCGGTTGGCACCGGGTATTCTTCCCGACTAGCTTATTCCCTTACCTATGGCCGTGATACACTACCAGACTCGGCAGCCCCCCTGATTCGGTGGGGGGGGGGTGAGATGGTTATACTTCAGTCCCCAAGTAGCGGTGACCAGCGGGAACCCTGGCCAGTCAGTTTCAGGAGGTGGTAGGGGAGGGGACTGCCGCTCACCGATCCCCACCCACCTCGAGGCTTAGACGGCTTGCACATGAAACGGAGGGGCAGGGTTGAGGCAGCAGGTCGGTTCAGCCCTCTAGTAAGCACGGCCGTTGGGGGGAGTGCTGGGTTGGACGACCAGGTAGCAGCGGGGTCGCGCCATCCAAGTCCGAGACGGTTTGGGTTCCCACCTACTCATTGGTCTGGCCGCGTCATCTCGCACGGTGGTTGGTTGGAAGGTGGCACGGCCACCGCTCGTTTCGGATGTATCTCTTTCCGTCCCTTTTTTTCCCGTCGGGGCTAAGTCCTTGATGACTTGACTACCAATCTTCCAGTTGGTGGGAAATTGATCAGTGGGAAGAGTAGCGTTGGCCGTCCTACAAAGGCTGTAATCGTACAGCGAACGGGGCTGGACATCTGCTACCCCACCCTGACCTAGGGCCCAGTCTCACCTGCTGCTGCATCGTTACCACCATGTAAACCTCACCGACACACCACTAACGCATCAATACCGCTCCCACTCACCATCCACATCCACACACACACACACACACGTCTCCTGCATCTATGCTGTTCATCTTACTCTGCAGGGCGGTGTCATCATGGATGTTGTCAACGCCGAGCAAGCCCGCATCGCCGAGGAGGCCGGTGCCTGTGCTGTGATGGCCCTGGAGCGCGTCCCAGCTGATATCCGGAAGGACGGCGGAGTGGCTCGTATGTCGGACCCGAAACTGATCAAGGAGATCAAGGCGGCGGTTACCATCCCGGTGATGGCCAAGGTCCGTATCGGGCATTTCGTGGAGGCCCAGATCCTGGAGGCGTTGGACATTGACTACATTGACGAGTCGGAGGTGCTGACAATGGCTGACGACGAGCACCACATCAACAAGCACAAGTTCCAGATCCCGTTCGTGTGCGGGTGCCGCAACCTCGGTGAGGCCCTGCGCCGCATCTCGGAGGGCGCCGCCATGATCCGTACCAAGGGCGAGGCCGGTACCGGCGATGTGGTCGAGGCCGTCCGTCACAGCCGGACCGTCCAGGCCCAGATTCGTCGCGCCTCGGCTATGGATGATGATGAGCTCTACAGCTACGCCAAGGAACTGGGCGTCTCCGTCGACCTGCTCCGCGAGACCGCCCGGCTCGGCCGACTCCCCGTCGTCAACTTCGCTGCCGGGGGTGTTGCCACTCCGGCCGACGCCGCCCTGATGATGCAGCTTGGCTGCGATGGCGTATTCGTCGGATCGGGTATCTTCAAGTCCGGTGATCCGGCTCTCCGTGCCCGCGCCATCGTTCAGGCCGTCACCCACTACCAGGATAAGGTCAAGCTGGCCGAGGTTAGCGAGGGGCTCGGTGAAGCCATGGTCGGTATCAACTGCGGCCACCTCACTCAGGACCAGGTCCTGTCGACCCGGGGTATTTAAAGATAGATACCGACACACGGAGAGAGCAAGTTATTTTTTTGCTTTTTTTGTGTGTGTGTGTTTTGGAGAGGGGAAGAGGGCGTTAGAGCTAATTCTCTGTTTTCCTCGCCCATACCGATTACTCTGCCGTATATGCCTATTAGGTTGTTTACCCGGTCGGGGTGGCCGTTTGGCTATGTATATGTTGTTTTTACACATGTTTACAATGGCGAAGGTTTAAGCCTAACGAATGGCTACCATCACCTTACTCCGAAGGTATAAAGTATTCATTTTGTCTATGCATGAGTTTGTTTACTGGCGGTACAAAGGGTGTAAAGGCGGTACCGCTCGGTTTGTTCGAAATGGCTGAGGCCGAGGTGAAGGTTGCTCGTCAATGGATGGGGGCAGCAGACCATGGGGGGGGGGAAGGGACGTCTAGGCCGCCGACACCATATACACCTCTCTCCTCCACTCCAACAACGACGCTTACAAGTCTCTCTCTGAATAGAGCGAATGTGGGGGTTGGGGTGGTCATTTTTAGCTGCTGCGCAGTGAAGGTAAACGGCGGCCAACACTAACTGGGTCTAACGGGTGTAAAACTAACCAATCTAATTTTATTACTAGTAAGCGAGGACTCAGTTTAAGGCTAGGAAGAAAGTGGTAAAAGGTATGGGGATGGGCTGCTACAAAGGGCGGCGGTGGAGTGCAACGAAATACCGAGCGATACAAGGGGAGGATGTAGGTGATCACACGGCAGAGGGCTTCAGAGAGGCTAGAGGCTTCCGACGTTGTAAATGTTTTGGATACTTTATTCTATGGGGTTCGAGATGAAAGCGAAGGGAACAGGGAACGCCGGATTCCAACTCGGTTTGAAGGGAGGTAGGGAGTTGCCAATTGCTGTTGTCGAAGGTGGTCTTACCCTTGCCTCTGGTACGTTACAAAAGAAAGTTGAAGCGGCTGGTGCTATTATGGGCGTCACAGTCAATTCACGGTGTCATGGTCGGTCGGACATGGAGGACCAACAGTATTTGTAACTTGAAAAGGAGGGATGCGTGTCCATGCAGAAAATCGTCGCTATCCACTGCTTCTCGAAAAACTTGGTTAGAGCGCCCCAGCTTCTCTTCCTCGCATTGTGGTAGATAGTGGGTGCAGGAAGGGGGAAGACTTGGTACCTGTAACATTAACGGGCGGGAGGGCCCGGTGGTCTGGGGCCTGGAAGGCATTGGTTACTCATTTAGGATTCAAAGGGGGGAGGGAGGGGGATAAACACGATACCGCCTTTATCGCTCCCCGCCTTCCAATGGGGGGGGGCGGTAGGCTTGACGCAATTGTACGACAGGTTAAAGCGACGAACGGTCATACGGAATGAATGAGACCGTCACGGATATGGCGCTTGACAGCTGTGGGAAAGTGGGGTACTGGCGTAGTGCAGGACTCTCTGCCCCTCCGCCTCATCCCCCCCTCTTTCCTGTCCGGTGCCACGCCTTGACCTTCCCCTGCCATTCGGCTCTCGTTTCGCGTGTCTCCTCAGGTATAAAAGTATACCGAGGTGCCGTCCTTGAACTGTGATGCTTCTAGCTTACCATCCTGGCGTTTTCGGTACCATGAAAATGCCACATACTTCACCTGCGAGCCATTTTACTTTCATTTCCAATATCACCGCACCAAGTATTATTCACCCTCGTTTCCGCTCCTTATCTCACACCTTATCCAAGGGGTAATTCTTTGAACCCGTCCAACTCACGTCCTGGTCATACCCTTTAATATCATGAGGCTCCCATGCTACCTCGTCGCTCTGCTAGTTTTCGCTTTCGGAGCGGCCAGTCAAGTCCTCGCCAATGACAACCAGGACACTGCATCACCAACCCTGGAACCCGATCAACAGGCCGAGGCTGAGCACCGGACTTTTTTGCATAGGGTTTTGAATGGCGCAGCCGCCATAGCTGGGGCTACCTACGGCGCGGTCCGGGGTTCGGCGTCGTACCTCAAACACAAGTCGGAAATCGAGGCCAAGTACTACCAGATGAACAAGGAAAACTCTGGCATGTACGAAAGACTGGTTGTCCATGGGCAGGCCTGTGTTGTGACCGCATTATGTGGAGGTGCAAACTATGGCCGCAGAGCCATGGACCAAGTGGACACCATGCAATACCACTGGCGGGGAATGGATCCTCCATCGGAGTAGGTTGAAATGCAGGGCGACAGGAGTGACAGCCGAGTCCTCAGTTGTTAGCCACGGCCCTGTAGGGCCCTATGCGCGAATTCCAACATATCTTTAATGTATTTAGATCTACATATACATGGATGCATAAGGGTGGTCTGTCCGCAGTGGTTAAGGCTTACAAAGTCCTGCGCACAAACAAAGGACTTGGTAAGGCTAGGGTTATTGGAGGATCTTGAAAGGGGCTGGTTAACGAGCTCCCGGTATTCCAAACCATCCATGCTATAGAGTGAGAGCAACCCGTCACCACCCCAGTCACTTGTGAGTACAAGGCCTTTTTTCGACTGGTATGTGGAATGCTGCGGGGAGCCGCGGCTTCTAGTCTAGTCCGCCGGAATAATAACATCGTACTTGGCTGGTATAGTTAACCACTGTAAGCAATTATTGATACCTGCCCGATTAAAAGTATAAATTTGATGAGCTCAAACCTCCTGTTGACACGCTCGTCAGTTAGCCCCACTGTATACCCACATTTCGACTTCGTGTTGAAGATCGGGAGGCTGAGGCTCTTACGGCCGATTGCCAGCCCGACCACACAACTACCGCTATCAAGGGCTGCACCCATGATCCTTCTTTATCCGGTTAGTATCTACAACCGACGTTTATTGGCGGTTTCGCGGCGGAATAAAAGTGAATGGCAGATTTTATTGGACCTCGACATGGAGCGGGCAAGGCAGGTGTGCCAAGGGGCCACTGATTCCTGATCTCATTAGGAAGCCTCATGCAGAGTCGATCATGCTCGATCCCACTGGGATACCTCAAGACAACATCCTCGGCTAGTTGTGGTCCACAGGGAGTGTGGACAATATTTACCCCACCCCACCCCCCAGCTCGGAAGCCTGTGGCCTGCTGGATAAAGATTAATGGACCAGACTCTCGCTATGGAAGAGATGGCTGTGGTCCACCGGACAATCCCCTCGATATGGCCCTTCCAACAACAGCGGTCAGCTTCACTGCGTCTTTCCCAAGCTGCTAGAGCATCCAGCCTTGGCAGCCCTCTTCGTCATTGTTGCTTATTTGTCTTTTTTTTTGGTTACTCCACTCGGGGGCATCCTCATGTGAAGAAGTGAGGGCTCGGGAGTATGTTGCTCCCTCTCCTCGCCCCGGACGTGGAGGGGCAGGAAAGAGAGAGGGAGATGAGGTCAAGGTAATACTCCGACGCCCTGATGGCTCTTACCCAAAGCGGCCGGCTACGTTGAAGGGACGTAGGTATTCCTGCGAGCGTTCCAGGGACTGACTCAGCGCGGCAGTGCGGAGACTGCCTTGAGTTAGTTCGCTTGGAGCGGGAAGGCACCGAGGTCGACTCGAGCTGCGAAATAGTGCGGGTAACATAGGGGGGGGGAGGATTTCTAACTTTAGTATATCCACGACTTGGCGCGACCGACTCCCCGCCGCGCGGTTTTTGTTCCTTACCCTCACCAGCACTGCCAGTCCACACGGCCCCGCCCGGTGGTGACCAGCGTAGGACGAATTCCAACCTCCAGAATGGGCCGGGCCGAGCTGGACGTCGGTATTCCCCCGAATTCATCCTCCGTTTCCCTCAGCCGCATCCGCCAGTCTACTGCGCACCGCCAATCTGTCCGAGCCACCACCCTCGTTCGGTCGGTATTAATGGTGCACGGGTTGCTCGGAGCGGTAAGTGGCCTGGCTAATAATGGCTTTGGTTATGCAGACCATTAGATAGGCACTGGCACAATGCATTTTCCCAAGGTCTGCTACGATTGACCCCTCTTTCTAGCCAACCAAGGTGTTACTGCCATCTACTGCAGGCAGTAGGTGTACTAGCTATTGCCGCCCCTTTTCCGCAACTGAACAGCCCTCTCCTTTTGCCACCGCACCCTGGGCTTCGCTGGCAGTAGCAAGGAGGTTGAATAGGGCCAACCCCCCCCCCTCCTCCTCTCGCTTGGTTTCCCGCCACTCGTCTCCTGACTGGTGGGTGGTCTTGGGCCTCCCTTCTATGGTGGTGATTGGGAAGGTGGCCCGTGGCGAGTGGGAGATGGAGAGGAAAGAATGAGCCGATCCCTCGCCCTCCATCTCCACTACCACCTCCCAGCATAGGCCAGCTGTGCTGCATCCTGACTGCACTTCTATAAAAGTCTGCATCTCGCCCGCATCTGGACCGTTGTCACTCTAACAGCCATATCTGGTTCATTCCTGTATATATCGCCGCGCTTTCTCTTTGGCCTGCAGCTTGCTGCTCTCGCACCCCTAGGATTCCAAGGCCATATACCCCGTCGCCCTTTCGGCGCTAATTATCAGTTCCAACCCACTGTTACTCACTCGCCCTTTGCTTGCTTGCCCCCGCATCCCAGCCCTGCATTAAATTGGTTTGCTCCACACCTTCCCCCCTATATTTCACCCAACCTGGTAGCCCGATCAAGTTCGTTCGTCGGTTGCTGCGTTTCAATCCCTCAACCGCCCAGCCTTGATCCCGCCAATCACTTCCCCTGCCCTTCTGACTCTCCCAGCACGCTTATTGACCGATCGCCCAGTTTCTCGTCTTTTTAAGTTCCGATTCTTTCACTCTGCGCCATACTTACTGCCGTCACATCCCCCCCCTCGGCCTTGGTGTCATTCCGTCACCCCCCTTTTCCCAGACCGATTGTTAGTCCTCTCCCTCCGATTTGCAGCCCTCCATTAGCCTCCCATTATGCCCACTGTGGACAACCAACGACGGCTTGACCGTATCCTCCAGGGCATGACCTGCCCGCCGGTTAGTCTCGCCGAGTTCCGCTACTACCTGACCTATCAGGAATGCAGTGTCGAGAACCTAAACTTTTACGAATGGTACCGTCGGTACAGCCGGGTCTTCCACAACCTGTCCGACGCCGACAAGGCACTTTCGCCACGGTCCTTGGGGGCCTTCTCCACCCTTACCGCCACCCCGGAGCTCATAGCTGCACAGCCCCTGCGGGCCGACTGTGAAGCCGCCATCGCCCGTTTCCTCGCCCCAGGCGCCCAGGAGGAGCTCAACGTCTCCCATCAGGTCCGGTCGTCCATCCAGGCCCAGGCCAATCTGACTACCCACCCGTCCATTTTCACGCCGCTGCTCACCGAAGTCATGGGTCTCATGCGTAATACCTCGCTCGACGGGTTCCACCGGTGGGCCCAACGTAATATCACTGACCGCTCCAAGTGGCTCCGTGTTACGGCCGCCACCATCACCGCCGTCCTCGCCGTTGTCACCATCGTGCTCCTGATCGTCTTTGACGTCCCCCGGCCCTACCGTCTCCTGCTGTTCCTGCCCCTCACGTGGGCCATCTCGGTGTTCTACAGCAACCCACGCAACGTGTGCCTCGTCCACCTGTTTGCCAACCGCCGCGAGGTCACTATGCTACCCCATGCCCGACTGAGTGACTTGTCTATCGGTGACGTCGCCGGCGGGATTGGTCGGGACTCCGTATTCGCTGGAACTACCACCAACCACCACCAGCCCCAAGTTGCCACGCCGACCACCGCCAGTCTCCTTCAGGAGCCGAAGGCGACCGACCTTATCGCCGCCACAGTGTCGGACGATGACCACCGCAACCCTCCGCGGGTCGATACCCGCCACCGGCCTCTCTCCACCATAATCACCATGCCGACCCCCAGCGAGGCCTACCCGCTCACTCCGCGCTATCCAAACGCCGCTGTCCCGCCCCCAGCCTCGTTACGCAAAGAACTGGGTCCCACGGCCCACAAAACCCTTGTCGAGGCCAAGGAAATGGAAGACGACGACAAGGAGGAAGACATTCCGCCGTACTGCAACGTGGCCACCGACTTTACGTCCCCGTTGTTTCAAACCACGACCGTGCGCGGCGACGCCTACTATAAGGTCATGGAACCGGCCGTGCTCAAGGCCCATTACCGGATGGCAGCCAAGATGATCATCCAGATCGTGCTCACCACTGCTGCGGTCTGGGTGGCTATCATGTTCATACCCAACCGTGAATTGTGATGAGCCCTGAACCTACATTTCCCTTTCCCACCATCCTTTGGCGGGCGAGTGGTTCCTTGGTACCTGGTTGTCGTGTTGTAATGTTATACGTTGTGTGGATTATCATATCTCTAGGAATAATAATATTGTAGATTAGCCCAACCCGACCAAACCGACAAACAAGAAAGCATGTGTGCCGCCGAGTAAGCTGCCATGTTAACTCAGGGTGTGCAGTACGCAATCTCTGGCGGTGGGGATTTCGGCTACTATATCACCCAAATCCGGGACGGAGTACAGTTCCCCATCCACACAGAGTGTGTGACGGGGTCCCTCCTTCGCATCAGCATCACTGTGATTATCACTGCCATTATCCTTCACCCCCTCTTTCCCTCTTCCACTGTTCCGGTCGACCATTTTTTGGCTGGCCAAAGCCTTAGACCACGAAGAGGCCGGTCGCACCGTCAGGCCCCGAACCTTATAGTACTCTACAAACGGCAGCCGGATATGGGTGCCTCGGACACCGGCCCCTTGAAAGACCGCAAGTGTCTGGGATCGGGTAAGACCGCGACCGATAACCACGTCAATGTCCGCGTCGTCAGGCCGGGCCAGCGGAGTGATACAGAACCCGGCGCTCAGTTCGGCCAGTTTGGCGGCTAGAAACACCGTGAAGGGGCCCTGGAGAGTCAGCTGCTGACAGTCGGCATTAAAAGTGTCACAGGGGCCCGGGAGAGTCTCAGCGGTGACAGTCTCAAAGGTACCCCACGGGGAGTCGACTGTCGGCGGCGGCAGATGAGCAGGCGTCTCGATATGGTTGGTATGGTCAGAAGTAGTTGTAGCTGCCTCGGTTGGACGGTAACGTCGGGCCCCGGTGAGAGTAAGCGTACCGTGGTACGGTGTGAGCGTGACCAGATTCTTGATACCGGCCAGGGTAAACCTAATGGGCCCTAGACATCGCAGCCACTCGGAACTGGCAACGTTGTTACAATGGAACCCCCAGCTGATTACGCAGAAACTGCTCACCCGATGGACGGTGACGGGGCAACCGGTAAGGTACCAGCGGGTTCCCCATGGTAGTCGGACATCAACGGTGTGCAAAGGTCGACGAGTGAGCGGGTTGGACAACAGATCGTCGCGGAGGTAACGGTCCAGGGCGTCGGAAGGTCGGCGGAACCCCAGCTGGGAGGCCAAGGCATTTCCGGATCCGAGTGGAACTACCCCAATGTCCACCGGGTGACCGGGCGAGGCGCGGTCGCTGGACGTGGAGGGAGGAGACGAAAGCCCCGGGTTAGCCGGCTCCACTAGGGCATTGATGACTTCATGGACGGTACCATCGCCGCCTAGACATATAATAAAGGCCCGGGGGGTCGAGGGTATGGCCACCGCCGGGTCCTTCATATCCGCCATGTCCGCCAGAAAGGCCTGCACAAGTTCCGGCGCGTGGTTGGCCCGTTCCGTATAGACCGTGCGGACGGTCCGGCCACGCTCGCTGTCACCGGGTCGCTGGGCCGCGTAGCGCTGGACAAACTGCTCACACCAGGGTTTGACTAGTTCCGCGCGGTAGCCGCCGGCCTTCGGGTTGACTACGACCAGACATGGGGGTAATGTCAGCGACTGAGAGGTCGGCTCGGCCATGCTGACTTCGGAATTAGGCTGTTGAGAGACAATGGGCAAGGGAGGGGGGGGGAAAGGTGGGTGTAAAGTTAGTGAGGCCAAGGAAACGGAATGTAACGACAGTTTCGGGCTTATCCTATGGGGGGAGGTGGACGGCAAAGGGTGTCCGCAGTTGAATTCCCCCCCCCCGGGCCTGAGAAGGGTGGCGGCATAAGACTACATGTGCATACGCCCTGGTGGCTCAGTAAGGTATGCTCAGCCACATGGGTCACGAAACGCAGCTTCTCACGCCCCTCGTCAGCTAATATCCGATAACGAGCCGGCGGAGTAAATGGTCCAACTACGACAGGACGGCAACTAACTCGCACAACTAGCGCCCCACACCAGGATGATCACGAATATGGTGCCGCACCAACCCTTCCCCACGTTACCTATCTGCACAACTCAGTGTATTAATAAAAAAAAGTAAAAAATATATAAAAAAATATAAATAAGATACGTTACCGTAGAAAAAGAAAAAAAAAGGAGAAAAGCTCCCGGAACAAT
>JANBPT010000145.1:0-44843 GCA_027575765.1 Tieghemiomyces parasiticus | reverse complement strand
GCCCCACACAAGGATTATCACGAATATGGTGCCGCACCAACCCTTCCCCACGTTACATATCTGAACAACTCAGTGTATTAATAAAAAAAAGTATATATATATATATATATATCAATTAGATTCGTTACCGTAGATATATCAAAAAAAAGGAGAAGAGCTACCGGATCCATTCCCTCCCACTCTAGTACTTAAGACGCAGGCGGCGTAGCGGGTACTTCTTCATAAAGTACCTCCGTACGGGGCCCAGGATAACGAGTCGTTCCCAGAGCAGCCCTGCGGCCATATTAGCCAAGCACATAGCCCACAGGGCCCAACGGGCACGGGAAGGGAATACGTTGTGCCCTTGGGGAATGTTGTAGGGTTCGATCGCAAAGCCCGGCCGCGAGTACCCGAGATCCTGGAGCACGTTGGGGTCACCGCAGTTGATCCGGAAGAGGCAACCCAGACGGTTGGGATCGGCCAGCAACACGTAGCTCATGATCCCGACGACGACGGCCCACAGGACGACCAGAGGGTAGTTACGGGCCCAGGCACGACGGAAATGGTGGCCGAAATTGAAGATGGCGCCGGCGTTGATAAACTGGAACACCGTCAGGGCCAGGATGGCGCTTTCGTAGTTATCCCCCAGTAACCACCATTTCGAAATATCGACCTGGGTGGAATCAAACTCGTGGCAGCGGAACCAGGGCTGCTGGTACAGCCAGATGAGCTCGACAATGACAAACACCCAGTTGATGGCAACGACGCCGATGGTCGAGAGTAGGGTCTGCGGCCCCAGGAGGCGGGCGGTGGGCCGTTGCGGGGCCAGCCGGCGGGAGGCCTTACTGAGCGGGATACAGGCGGTCATGCCGAGGGTGATGAAGGCGTCGATAAAAATCCAGAGCGACTCCGTCAGGGTTCCTTGGAAGTAAAACGTGTTGGCCTTCATGAGGACCATGGTCTGGCCGTACAGAATCAGATACTTGTACCCAGCGAACGACGTGGCGAGGGCCGCCCGGCCCTGGCGGAGGAGTTCGACGCAGGAGTAGATGGACCGGACACTGGTACTGAACGGGGACACGATAGATGCCTCGGCTTCACTGAGCGCAATACCCACGTGGGCCGCACGAAGCGCTCCGCAGTCGTTACCGCCGTCACCGCACATGGCTGTGATGCCGCGTTCCATGTGGAGCTGCACGCAAGTGACCTTGTCCTGTGGGGTCATCCGGGCAAACACCCGGATGTTGAGAAGGTAGGTGCGGATCAGGTCCTGACGTACCAGTTCGTTGAAGGCCTTGCCCGTGACGGCCAGCTCGATATCGCCCGAGGGTACCGGTGGCAATTGACCCGATAGCGCCGGTAGCTGGGCCTTGTCGTCCTTGACGGAATCCGTGTCCCCCGCCGAGCGGGGTCGGGCCGTTAGGAGGGCCGTATGCAGATCCTCGGGCTCATCAGTATCCACGTCACGCCAGATCAGCTCGCCATCTTTTCCCACGTCGCCTAGGAGCATGCGGTCGGCCGGCGAGGACATGCCGCAGGCTCTGGAAATGAATGCCCCCGTCAAGGCCGTATCGCCAGTGATCATGACGGTTCGCGTGGTTCCGGATTTCAGTTCCGCAATGGCATCTGCAGTGTCAGGCTTGAGGGTGTTTTTGAACAGCACCAGACCGATGAAGGCCGCGCCACGCTCTAGCTCGTCGCGAGAGTAGTTGTTCAGCATGTTTCCGCTGAGCGGGCCCAGGTCACGGTGGGCAACGGCGAGGACGTAGCAACCCTCACGGGCCAGTTGGCTGGTCACCCGGTCATAATTTGCCGGGAGACTGGCTGGGTCAACCAGGTCTTTGATCTTCTCGAAGGAGCCTTTTACGTACACGTGGACGTGATCGGTCTGGACGTCCAGGACGGCCACCGACATGGACATGCGGGCGTGGACAAACTCGAACCGCTTGACCACGTGGAGCTTCTCGCCTTGGTTGCATAGGGTATCCAAGTACTCTGGTGATTCTGGGTGGCAGAGGTCCCAGCCAGTGGAACGGAACATTTCAATATCCACCGGGTTACCAATAAGTTGACCATTGAGCTGTAAAGGGAGTAAACACGGGTCCGAGAGGTGAAATGTAATGAAGGGGGAAGGTAGGCAGTGGGTGGTTAGCAGACCGGAAGGTGGGGTCCAACGAGCCACCTTAAATTCTTGATACTCGTAAACGTACTGAATCGGGGGCTAAAATCGGGGTCCCGTTTCTTTCCTCCTTTTTCTCTCCATCTATATGGACACTACTGTCATAACATGATAGCTCCTTACCTCAGTGACTGAGTGACAAGACGCGACGGCCATCTGCATCAGGCGGGGCAGTTCGTCCATCTTGAGAGTACGCGGTTCAAAGGCCAAATCCTCGCGGGACGAGGGCAGATTATCGTAGGACTCACCCAGATGGTCCAGGGACTGGCATCCGTAAAAGTCCAGGCCCTCCTTGGTCAGCGTGCCGGTCTTGTCGAAGCAGAAGATCTGGACCTTCCCGGCGACCATGATACGTGGGAGATCAACGCAAAAGATGTGCTTCTTGCGGAGACGGGTGGAGGCCACCGACTGGCCCACCACGAGGGCGGCCGGGAGAATGGGGCTGACAATTTGGGCGAGGCAGAACATGCCGTTGAACCACGACACGTTCAGGTCTTGGCGTTGCATCCAGATTCCGATCCCAAAGGCAACAAGCCCCTCCAGGGCGAGGATACCCATGACAATCTTGAGCTGCTCGTCAAAGATAAAGGAGACCGGGCTGGGGAACAAGATCTTGCGGACGAGCTGGCCCTTATCGGTAGCGGTACCGATCCGGTAGACCAGAGCGGTGGCGCGCGGGTGGATCTTGTCCGGCTCCGCCTGGGAGATGATTGTCCCGGAGAATAGCGCACTTAGTTTACCACTACCGTTGATATCAAACGGGCTGCCGGCGCGGAGCGGGAACTTGCGCACCGGCAAGGGTTCGCCCGTCAGGGAGCTCTCGTCAACCACTACGTTACCAGACAGGATCACGGCGTCACACGGGACGAGCTGGTGGGCGCGAATCTCAATCAAGTCGCCGGGGACCAGTTCGGCCGTCGACAGCTCGGCCCAGGCCCCGTCGCGGTATACCTGGCAGGTATCCTCGTGCTCTGCCATCCGCTTCAGTCGGCATTCCGAATTGCGGCGGATGAACACCTTGACAAAGGCCGACACGAAAATGACCGCCGTATCGACCAGCCCAATGTTGTAGTAGGCATAGTAGTAGAAAAGCCACAGGACGGTCAATTGGTACAGGTAGAAAAAGTCGGTGAACTCACGCACGAATGCTAGCGGGATACTGGGTACCTCGACCGAGATGAAGTTGGGGCCTAGCAGTTCGGACCGGTATTCCGCCTCCGCGGCCGCTAGCCCGACCGACAGAGCCATGAGGTCCTGGGTGGTGTTACCCAGCGGGAATTCGAAGGGCTCAAAGTCGTGGGTCTTGGGGTTGAATACGTAGCGCGTGCACTGGTAGTTAAAGTAGAGCCGGCCGTGGGCCGTACGGTGAAGCGGGGCGGTGGTGACGTGGAGATGCCACCCGAGGAACAGTTTTAGGGAGCGTTCCAGGCGGCGAATACGGCGAAGGAGGGAACTCCGGTCGTCGTCGAGTAGGATTAACGGAGCCACCTCCTGTTCGACCTGGACCACATGGCTGCGCTCGGCGGAGGTGCGGATACGGAAGAAGTTGCGGAGGCGTGCACGCGTCACGTTGAGCCCCAGGAACCAAGCGGCCATGAAGTGCCACGAAGCGATGAAGAGTTTAGCGGAGAGGTCAAAATTCTGGTGGGCAAGGGAGAAGGGCGGGCCGATGAACTTGCCGTAATAGTCAGCGGTTAGCATAGCCATCCACACAATCCACCCGACGCTTAGGAGCCCGATGGCGTAAACGATCAAGGTACCGATCCAGTCGTTACGATAGCCCGTGAAGCGTAAAAGTGGGAGGGACGGGGCCGGGGCAGAGTCCTGGGACGAGTCGCAGAGGACCCGGACCTGCGGTTTCTTGGCGGTATCATCCAGGGACTCATCATCGGGACCGGCGTCGTCGCTGAGGTGATCACTCGTACCATTATAACTGGTCACGCCGCTCAGCCCCGATTTCTCGAGCGGGACGCGGGGAACGCGGCGTTCGCGAAGCTGCTTGTACCCGTACCACAGCGAAAAAACCGCGGCCTGGGCGGCGAGAGCAAGCCAGAGGGCCAACCAGGCAGGCTCGTGGAAGGTGAATGACTGGTCATCTCCGGGCGACGGACAGTCAAGCCAGAGCGGACCAATAGGCAGAGCGCCATAGTCGAGGATCCGGGTGTCGTTGATGGCAACCCCGCACGCGTCGTGAGTCTGGGCGGTGCGGTTGGCGAAGTTGAATGCAGGGATATCGATGGTGGGGGTTCGCCGGCACGGTACGAGGCGGTCACCGGTCGGGTAGGGGATGCCACCGCACTGACACGGGTTGACTAGGTCTGCCGGGCACTCCCGGGCGCACTCGCCGTTTGCGCAGAAACGTTCACCTGGCGGGCAGGCAGGCTGTAATGATTTGGGACAGTCAGCTAGGTCGCTCACGCAGATCTGAGGGCAGTTCACGTTGCGCCGAGGAAACCGTGGGCAAACTTTGCCATCCAGTCCGAACTGATTGGCTGCGGAAGGTGGGGTAAAGCAATATGTGGGGGGATTGTGGAGACGGGGTAAAGGGTCACGTGCAATTTCGGTGTTAGTAGCTGGATGGTGTGGCGGTCGAAGGTGGGCCAGGACGGCATGTCGGTGAAAAGAGAGACCAGCGCTGTTCCCCCGATCTCTATCGCAGACAGTAAGGCCTAGTAGGTGAAGCAAAGATGAAACACGGCGATCCGGCCAGGGATTTCGCTTCCACTCGTCGTCGGGTCGTCTACGACACCACTCCGGGCGGTGGGGTCGCAACACAGCGACGGCTGTGCTACTCAGCAGGCGACGTTCGTGCCACGGCCGCGTCCTAGCGTCGGAAGCCCCCCCCCGCCCGGTACTCGGTCGCCCGCTTTGCCCCGGACAGCCTACACGGCAGGAAAGAGCTGGGCAAGAGGAAAGGCATCCCATAACGCTGTCGCCCGTAGCGTGTGGCTTGCCTCGTCCTTCGGTTGTAAAAATGGCCCGGCTTTCAGGGGGTGTGAATAAGGCCGTACGCGGGCGACGTCCTGGCTTGGGCCAATTGCCAAGCTGGGACAGTGGTGAACCTCCGATGGGCCCCAGGGGAAGAATTTAGATCACCCGCGGAGGTATGGGTGCGGGAGCTTCTCATGTCCGTCATTGGACAACCGTTCCCACTATTATCACAAGACAGAGACTGTACTTACGGGTGTTAAAGATGGGTGATGCAGAGACCAGTGTGAGGACGGAAGATACTGTCCAGACGGCGAGAGTGAGCCATAGTGCCTTGGGCGTTAAAGGCTTCATAGCGAAGAGGACGTCAGTAAATATCTGAGACGATAGAAAGCGGAGTTGTAAGAGTGAGAGAGAGGGGGATAGGCGGAAGCCGAATCTGCGATATCGATCAGGCGGAAGTGTCCAGGAACTCGGAAGGCTCCACAGTAAATCTAGCGGAAACAATGAGGGTGAAAAAAATACAGAGCGAAGTAGTGGATTATAGCAGGAAAAGAAATACAATCCCCGACGAAGGGTAGACAGAACTGCGGGTCGAGGAACGGCAGCTATAAGGGGGAGGAAGGGGTGGAGGCACTCCAAAGCCAATACAGGAGAGATAGGTGGGGAAGGTTGTGGGTGGAGTAGAGGTGGCCAGCAAAGTGTGTGCCCCTGAGACGTGTCAGTCAGTAAGCCCTAGCTAGAGAGGATAGCAGGGGATTGGTGGTGATGGTGCAGGATGCAGAGTCTCAGACAGGTGGACAGTTGACAAGCAGCCGACCTCGGAGGTGGGTTCAGGGGTCGGTACTTATAGCGGGCCCTCCCAACAGCACATCGGGCATAGCCCACCCATCGTAAACAGAAGAACTGGGAGGGTGTGCGTGAGGGAGTCGGAGGAAACGGCGGTTGGGCAAGAGACTAGAGGGGGGGGCATTCGGCCAACCAGAGGCACCTCAGGCGGATACGCCCCAATGGATGCAGCTGACGAGAAAGGTATGACTGGCCCACATAAGAGGTGGGGAGGCGGCGGGCGGACAGCCCGCGGGCGGTAGTAGAGTTAAGGGGCGGGGAGGGGGAAACAAAAAGGGCCCCAAAGGGAGCTGAGGGGGGAGGGAGGGCAGAGGCTTGGTGCAACCAATGTCGATGTACAAGGTAGGAGCGTGTGCGCATGCGGGTGTAGTCGAGGCGCGTAAGGGGGAGCCCAGGATGAAACGAGAGGAAGGTGGCCGTGTCTTGTGGCGGGGATGTTTGGTGCGGTTCTGAGATATGCGCCGCTGCTTATCTCTGCAGTGGGCGGCAGGTGCTATCCTCCGTGATTCCTGATGGTGGCAAATCACACCACTCCTGTGGAGGCTTCGTGGGCCAACTTCAGAATTGAGCAAGCCAAATTTAGCACCGGGGCCCCTGCTTTGCCAGCAGCCGCCATGCCAGCCATGGGCCAGGGCCGCCGGCAATTTTTATCCACGGCCCCTTTTCAACGATCGGCGCATCTCGCTTTAGGTTTGGCCCGAAGCACTGGGGCTGGATAGTTATTGACATGTCCAGTCTAGGTGATTCAAATGGATAGGGAGGGGCTAACCCAAGGTACATGCCCACCCAATTCAGTCAACGTGCTTGGACCAATTGGCATAATTTGCTATCCTTCAGTGGGGGCCTAAAGGCTAACCGATCAGTGTCATGTCGCCACGCTGATGCCGAGGACTGAGAGGGGGATAAGTAGAAAGTGGCACCGCCCAGTGTGGTACAGAAAGGGGGGCAAGGTGGGAGGGGGCGGAGGGAGGCGGTGCCCGCTCGATGAAGTGGACGGGGCCACACCGACATCCACCTCAGGACCGTCCTTCACAAGCCCAGCGAATTCTTGATAGCAGAGCGCAAGGCTGGGCGAGAGTCCAACGGCTTTCAGGGCAGGGAATAACGAAGTCGATGCCATGAATGAGAAGCACCTCGATTCGGCTTCCTGGCAATGGCTATATGGATTGTTTGCGCAACCGCGGAGTAGCGTTAAAAAGTTGCCTAAATCGACCATCCGCCGACCCTAGCCCGCACACCCGCTGGTTGTAAACCCCCTTCCTCCGGCAATTGGTTTCCGGACACTTATTTTTTCCGCACCCTGGCTGTGGGGACGGCATTCTGAGCGTGACTTATCCCGTTTAGTCCCTAAAGGGTACATCACAGACAGAATTGTGGCGGGGTGTGCAGCCCGAGGAAGGAAATTGCAAGAGGAGGAATAAGTATATCGTCCCAAAAGGGTCACGGATGAATTGGACGGAGTGTTGATTGAAAAAAATGTATATACTTGCACACCGAAAGAATAAACCTATCGGCGGACCTTTGCATATTTGGAATGATGGGCAATGGTGCTGGGAAACCGTTGGGCGTGAGAGAGGACTCGGCCCCGACTTCCCTGGGCGATGCGTCGTGAAGCTGGCATACCACACGTGGGGGGGGCGCCTCGGTTGTATGTTAACATCTTGAGGATTTCCTTGACTTGAAACCTCCTCTGGGCTGTGATAAACCTACCGGCTGCAAGGGAAGCAGGCGCCTCAGTGGTGCAGGTCCTCCGCCTGCCGAATGCTTCGTATAGCCAGGGAGAAGGGCGTGCCAGCCGTTACAAGATCTACCTGTCATGGCCGTATCGCCGAGACGGTATTTGGAAGTGTAGTATCGGGCAAGGGAGGTGGAAATATGATGGATCGCCTACTGCCCCCCACTGGTTACCACTAGCTCTTATCATCAAACCACTAACGGCTTCCAATAACTTCCTATCGGTGCCACAACTGTGTTTTCAATTGGGGGGCCTTGGACGATACGTCGGCCGAAGTCACACTTCGTGAGCTGGCGACCGGGGTCGGTTGAGAGCCAGTGCGGCAAGTGGCACAGTTTCACCGGTACTCCCCAGCTGACTTGAAAGCATAATCATGAAAGGAAAGACGGCGATCGCTTCAAGGATAGGGACCCCGGCCGTGGGCGGGCATATAGTGCCCGATGAGTCGTGCGGGAGTGGGGGGGGGAACCTAGCAATGAAGACCTAACCATCTTCATTCTAAATATAACTATGCTCTGGCAAGACTTTATTCCTCTGCCGATAAGATCGCGGCTTCTTGTGAACCGAACGCCTACCAAACAAAACAACAACAACTGCCACTCTCCAAGAATAAAGTTTCAAACGATGCCGTAACTAACCAAAGATTAATAATAATTAATCTTTACGATTTGACCTGTGCGTCAAAGTCCTTCCGACGAAGCTCGGCGCCTTCTTGGGCGGCCTTGGAGAAGAGGGCGGCCAGCAACTTGACGCCAGTGGTCGAGTCGTCGTTAGCGGGGACCGGGTAGGAGACCCAGTGGGGGCTACAGTCGGTATCGATCAGCCCGATGGTGGGGATGTTACAAGCACGGGCCTCCGTCAGGGCAGCCTTGTTCTCGAGGGTATTGAAGAAGATCATGAGGTCGGGCTTGAACACTTTGAGCACCTTCCGGAGCTTAGGGTTCTGGTCCGACTCTTCCTGCACCGTACCGCTGGCATTCCGCGTGATGACGGTCTCTTCGGAACTCATGATATCGCCATCACCACTGCTACCACTGACCTCCTCCTCGTCTTCAAGCGCCTTGGGTGCTTTCTTCTTTGCCTTGTCCCTGGCCGCCGAACTGCCGTCCTCGACCATCATGTACGGGGACGCCTCTTCACCGCTCTCATGGATAAGTTCCGGGACGAACCGGGTGAGCACCACCTCGTTGTTGGTCAGGGTGCCCGGGAGCCACTTGCCGTTGACGTGGTACTGGCCGCACGCAGTGGCGGCCTCGGCCACGGGCTGGACCATCGAGGGCCGGGAGGCTAGGAACAAAATGAGGCCGCCGTCGCGGGCTACTTCACGGGTCAAGGCCAGCGCTCGGCGCAGGTAGGCCACCGTATGTTCCAGGTTGATCACGTAGATACCCTCGCGCTCACCAAAGATGAACGGCAAAGTGAACGGGTTCCAGCGCGTCTTGGAGTGGCCCAGGTGGAGTCCCGCCGCCATGAGCTCGGCCATGGTGAACTCGTTGGGCTGCAGATCCTTTCGATCGAGCGCCGGGGTGAGCTGCGGTGCCCGCGTGCGACGCGCTCCCAGCGCGCTAAACTCGGGCATCAGGCGTTGCAGCCGCTGGGTCAGGGCCAACGGAGACAGGGCTGGGCCCGAGCGTGTAGGAGCGATCGGGGCGGATGACGCGGCAGTGGGGGAAGCGGGCGGAGGCGGACCAGCAGCCGCGGCATCGCCCGGACCATGCGACAGAAAACCACCGTCCGTAGACTGATGCCGTAGACCCAGCGGGCGCAGAGTGGGTCGGACCCGAACACTGGCGCGGAGCGTGCGGGAGGTCACGATCTGGCGAGTCAACCGTGGGCAGAGACCAGCCATGGTGTGAATCTAAGAGTATCAGGCTAGTGAAAAGGAATATATATATATAATAAAAAATGGAAATGCGGGATCGGTCAGGGTATACAGGCTAGGAGGGAGGTGGATCCCGATGCGTGGCGAGTGAGGTGAATGAGCTGTTCGGGTTCAATTTGGGGGATCGTGACGCCAATATACGGATCGAGCGGTCAGATCCAGCCGCTGGCTGTGGTTTGGATGTTGCTGAAGGGATACGTTCGGTTTGAGGCTCTGGGTAGCTCCCACTATTCCTGCGTAGGAAGTTGTGCACAAGGTCCGATGCCTTGCTGTAGTGGACCATCGGACCTGTGCAGCCTACGTCTGATTATTTTTTTATGGCTGTACTTTATTTATTTCGTTCTAATCCAACAGGGACGCAGGTAGTCCAAGGGAAAGGTCGTGCTGATGACTATATAAATTGTCACGCAAGCCACTCCCCGGAGCACCATCTGGGCCCTGAAGCAAATGTAATCATATCAGATGAGAGCCCCCATCCTCACCGCTAAAAGGCACGTGGAGCGGAGAACCCTGTGATATCCATGGTCATGGAAGCCACATCTTGTTTCGACAGGATGAACTCGCGGTGGCGACTCTCCAGGACCGTCACGGCCCCGGCGGTAGACGTGGAGCTCCCGTCGTCACCGACAAAGCTAGGCTCCTCCCGGCGACCTCGGCCCTTAGTGGACAAGTGGGCCTGATCGTTCGAAGGGATGCGGACCGAAGTAGGACGACTGGGGGTGGCTGACAGTTTACCCATGATCAACCCTTTGATGCGCGACCAACGGGTTTTACCCGCCCTGGCATTGTCCGGGTTGGTGTGACAGTCCGTAGCGGGATGGGTTGGAAAACGACGTGGCGACGACGGCGGCGGTCGGATGAATTGCGGCACCGACCTGGCAGGCTGTGGTTGTTGCCTAGAATGCCTTGACGGCTTCGACGTCAGCTTCTGGCGGAGGTTATTGGCAGCGGAAGCGATTGGCGGCGGCGTGGGGGCTGTCTCAGGTTGGGACGGCACACGGCAGCTCGAGAACAGGTTGGTATCAGTACTCTCGTTGGACAGAGTGTAGGGTGAGGGTTGTGGGAAATGAGCTGGGGAAGTGGCGACCAACCGAGCGGGCGGTCGGGTAAGGGTCGTGGTGCCCGCAGCCAAGGCCACGTCGTTGAGGACCGGGAGCGAAATATTGCGTTTACGAATCAACCGCGGGCGGGACGACGCGGCCGCATGAGCTGCCAAGCCTGACGCCGAACGGTGCAGGGAGAGGGGGCTGTTAGCCTGTTGCTGAAGGGGTAGGCTGCCCTTGGTACGTGCGGCTGGGGGTTCCAAAGCAAACCGTGCGTGTTTAGCCACTGGCGCGCCGTTGGGTCGGGTAAGTAAGGCCGGGTTGTGCAGGGTCAGGTCTAGAGAATGGTTCGCCAGCGGCGTGAAGTAATTGAGGGCCTGAGGTTCAGGTGCAAACGAGTAAAAGTGAGCGACAGTATTTCATCCCATGAAGTTAGCCGATTAAGGTGCAAGTAGAAACGAGCCAGAAGATCAATGTTCCTGCTATTAAACACACAGGGAGAGGGGATACTTACCAGAGGTGGGCATTTCACTGGCAGTGGCATCATAAGTGGTAAGCAGGTACGGTTGGGTTCGTATTGGCGGTCCGAGTAAGGTTTTGTTTAGCAAGCCAGTCGAGCGGACTGTCGTTTCCGCGTATCGAAAGCTACTGGCGTCTACATCAATGCATACTTACCAATCTGCTTGGCGTCATCGACAGCCTTGATACTGAGAATCAACAGCTTAATAAAGTTTTCGCATTTGCCGTAAATGTCCATATACGAGTGCTGGTTATCGGCCAGACGGTCGACGACCGGGGGAAGCTGGGGATTCTGCATTACCTTCCACCGGCACCATAGGCGCGTCACCTCATGCCCAACGTGGTTGAGCACACACACGCCGCGATCACGTAATGTGACCAACTCCCGCGCCACCGTCGGCGCCAACTGTTCGACCTCGGCTGGAAACACTGATCGACACATGCGGTGGAACTCCTGCCACAGCACGGCCAGTACCAGTAGACAGTGAAGCAGTTGGGGGAACTGCATATCCAGTGCGCGGCGTTCGGACCACCCCAGGGTCTGGCCAGCCGTAGGCTGAACATCGAAGAGGGCGAACCCGGACAGGGCATGGACGAGGTTAGGGAGGATGAGTAGACAGAACGACATGGCGGTTTGTACGCTGTGGATCAGGTAGGCGTAGTGGCCTTGGAATGGGTGCAGGGCTTGGCGGGCCAGGTGAGTGGCTTGAGGGCTGTCGAGCGCCGAGAAGAGACGAACCAGCGGACGTGGCCAATCCCCGCGATGCAGTTCACGTGGGGAGTTGAAGAGCGTGTCGATGACCGTCGGGTGGACCAGGACGATGGAGTCGGCCGGGCGGCGGGCGGGGTGGGCCGGGCTGGAGTGCGAAGCGTCCAGGCCCCCCGGAAGGTCATAGGCCGAATAGGCGGGGTTAAAGAATGGCATAGGAGGGTGGGGGAGGGGTTTCGTTGGTTGGGAAAGATGTGGAGTGGTGACAGCAGGGGGAGGGCGGTGCCGAGTGACTGCGAAAGAGGTCGAGCGTAAACGACAAGGGTGTGATCGAGTAATGGGCACTACAGTTCCGAGAAATAAGGGAGGAGGGAAGGGGAACTGGCCGTCTGATACTTATACTCAGGGACGTGGAAGACAAACCGCCGGCGAACGATGAATCAAGGCGAACTGTCGACACGGTTCCGATGGAATGGCGGTGTTCGCGGCCGGATATGCCCCGTGGCACTCGTGGAAGGGACAAATAACGCCTCCTTAATCCAGGTTCCCGCTTCTCCCGCAGCCTCTCCACTTCGGCTTCTAGGATACACATTAATACTGTCTCACGTCTTTTCCTAGCCATCACCATTCCCGCGTTTATTTTTTTTCATCCTGGCCTAACTGATTTCGTGCCTACTCACCCCCACTCCCCCTCCATATGATCTGACGGATAAAGGCGACCGACGAAGCCGAGTGGCGTGGATGAAGATGGCGTTGGAAAGGAGTGTATCGGCTAGTGGTGAAACAAGATGAACAACATTCGCTGAAATCAATCAGAATAGTGCTGACGGAAATAATCATAAGTACCACCTCCTCCCAACACACCTGCATGAAAGGCCGACCACCAAGTAGGATTTGCTTCGGGATGTCAGCCATTGTGTGATTAATCCGTGGCGTACACTGGCGGACTACCAAATGGCAGTGGTAGTCCCTTTAACTTCCTGCTGTACGTCCTGGAAGCCAAAAGCCATTGGCCACTGTAGGGGTTGGTAGAACAGTGAGCGTTTGCTTTCTTTTCGAACGACGTAGTGTCCGTCGTGCCGGTGGACACGGGCATGTGGCACACGTGCACAAGTACGTCGCGACCATCGACCCCGAGGCCCCTTCGATGGCATTCATCACTATACAGCCTCTAGAAGGTCCATGCTGGTAAAGTCCACTCGTTGTGGGAAGCGATTTAATAGACTACTTAGTCTGAGCGACATGCTAAGAAAATTGGTTAAAACGGTAAAATAAAATAAAAAATACAGCGTGCTAGTGGATACACTGCCTTGCCATACGCCTGGATCATCCGATATAGGGGAGAGGGGACGTATGGGTTGGATGTGCCCCACCACCCGGCGTTTAGTTGAGGCCAAGCGACTTGAGGAACGGATCAATCTTCGGCTCGCGACCGAGGAAGGCCTTGAGGTGTTCCATACCGTCACGGCTACCGCCGGGCTTCAGGATTTCATAGCGGTAGTCGTGGCCAGTCTTGGGGTTCATAACGCCTTCGACCTTGAAGCGAGAGTAGAACATATCGGCCGAGAAGACCTGCGACCACATGTAGCCATAGTAGCCGGCGTCGTAGCCACCCATAATGTGACCGAACCCGGCGGCGGGCCACGTCTCCTTATCGTCCTGGCCATCCTTGATGAGGGTCACATCCTGACGCATGCTGCGCCACAGGGAAATCACGTCCACCTTCTGGTCGCTACCATCGGCCGGCTTGCTGTGCACCTTGAGATCAAAGAGGCCAAAGAAGAGCTGGCGCAGGTTGGACAGCCCCGCGCAGACGTTCTTGGACTTGACCAGGCGGTTGAGCAGCTCCTCCGGGATGGGCTTGCCCGTCTCGTAGTGGCCCGACAGGCCCTTGAGGACCTCGGGTTCCCAGCACCAGTTCTCGAGCATCTGGGAGGGTGCCTCCACAAAGTCGTTCTCGGTGTTGGTCCCGTGGAACCGGGCCCACTTGGTCTGGCTGCATAGGCCGTGCATCACGTGTCCCAGTTCGTGGAAGTAGGTGGTCACCTCGTCGTGCTTGAGCAGGGACGGGGCGTTGGGCGTGGGCTTGGAAAAGTTAGCCACCATGGCGTTCACCGGGGTCGTGTAGGTGCCGTCGGCCAGCCGGGAGCCAGCGCGGATCGGGAAGCAAGCGGCGTGGTTGTACTTGCCCTTGCGCGGGAATAGGTCCAGGTAAAAGTGGCCCACAAAGTCACCGCTGGCCTTGTCCCACACCTCATACAACTGCACGTCCTCCTGCCACACGTTGGCGTCCTTCGCCTCGGTAAACTTGAGGCCCAAGACGGTCTGATAGATCTCGAGCATGCCTTGGGTGACACGCTCCATCGGGAAGTATTGCTTAACGGCCTCATCGTCCACCTCAAACTCGCGCTCCTTGACCTGGTTCATGTAGAAACGGTAGTCCCAGGAATAGATAGTGCCAGCCCCGCTGAGGGGCTCGCCCAGGGCGTCCTTAACCTCGCGTTGGTAGGCGATAAACTTGGCAATCTCGTCATGGCCCAACGGGAGCAGCTTGCCGCGGAGCTCGGTGAGGAACTCGTTGACGCGGGTGGGGCTCTTGGCCATCTTCTCCTCGAGCACGAACGAGGCGTGGTCCGGGTAGCCCAGTAGGGTGGCGGATTCCTGACGGACGCGGATGGCCTCCTCGAGCAGACCAATGTTCTCTTTGCATCGCGTGTCGTAGGCGTACTGCAGGCGCTGGCGAGTGGCCTCGCGCTTGGCCAGGGTAAGGATCGGGAACAGGTCCGGGTATTTGGTGGTGACCACGTACTGGGTCTGCCCATCCACCTCCTTGGTCTCCCGGCCGGCCAAAAAGTCGTCAGGCATGCCCAGAAGCTCGTCCTTGGTGAAGGTCACCTCGGTGTCGGCCTCGTTGACGTTGCGCGCGAACTGGATGCTCAGGTCAGCCAGACGCTTGTGTAGGGCCTTGAGCTGCTCCTGCTTATCCTTGGGCAGGGCCAGACCGTTGCGGCGAAAGTCCAGGTGAGTCTTCTCGAGCAGGCGGCGGTCCTCCGGGGCCAGAGCAGCGCGGTCGGTGCGCTGGTATACGGCATCGACGACCTTGTACACGTCCTCGCGCATGGCGCACTCGATTTCAAACTCCTGAAGGCGCTTCTCCACTTCGGTACTGGCGTCGCGCAGAGCCTTGTCGGGGCTGGTGTGCTGGAAGAAGGTGATGACCATCAGCTCACCGGTGGTGTCGTTCTCATGCTGGCCCAAGGGCTGCAGAACGTTCTCGAAGGTGGCCTGGTCGAGTGGGAGGGCGGCAATCTTGTCTAGCAGCTCCTTCTTGCCACTGACATACTTGTCGCCGGCGGCGGAGATCTGCTCAGGGGTGTAGCTCCAGTTGAGCGCGGCCTGGCCAGCGGACACCATGGTTGTAAAGGGGTGTGAAGATGGGGTAGAGGAGAAAAGGGGGAGGTGGAGGGTCGGGGGACCAAGGAGGCGGCGCGAGACGGACAGGCCGGATGACGGTCGGAGAGGGCAGGGTCGGGGGTGACGGCTAGACACGCGGACGGCTGGCGTAAAAACGGAGCGGATGGGTAGAGGAATGGAACGGAGGCCAGGGCGGAGGCGTGTAGGGTACATGGGGAAAGGTTGGCGGAAGGGTGACGAAGAGAAGACGGAGGCGGCAGAGGCGGGGCTGAAATAGCCTAGTGACGAAGGAGTCACGCACGGAGGGGCGGCGGATCAGTTGGGCGAGGTTGCGGAGATGGTAGGGGAAGGGCACCGAAGGAAGTCAGGGAGCAGGCTGAGCGGACCCATAGGTCATTCCGTCATGCCCCACTATGGTCGAAATGGGGGAAGGGCGCCCTGTGACGCGCAGGAAAAGGGGGAGTGCTCGAAAAGGGCAGTGACGGTCGTCGGGCTCACCAGATGATTGGCGTTGCCAGTGTATGGCGGAAGACGGACAGTGGAAGGGTTCCCGGCGCAAAAGTGTGGCACATCGTCGGCACCGTCAACGTAAGGGGCACCCGCATGGGGCAGCGGCCAAGGGCTCGCGCGATACTTAAGGCTACCCCGAGTGACTGGCGACGAGCGGTCTCGCCGTGGGGACAGCGCATCAGCCATGGGTGGAAATGGAGTCGCTCCTTCGCTATAATCAACTCTCCTGACTGCCACTGGTTATCCAGGGTTCCTAGTAACCAGGCCCGAGGGGTTGGGATATAGAAATCTATACACCAAAGTAACAAACAGGTTTGTATATTCCATAGACCTAGCACGCTTGGTGGCTATCGGAGATACGGCTTGCAAAGCCATCATGATTAAAAACAGGTCACGGCGGCTGACCCACCGTGCAGCTGCCCATCCGCTGCCTCCGCATTGGACTCCAGATGGCTGCCCACATCCCTCTGGGACTCCAGGGTGGCAGATATACCAGCCTTCAATCTTCAAGGGGGAGAGGTTACCGCAGTATGGGGATGAGGTGGTGGGGGGGGGGAACCCGGGGCCCATAGCTTAGCTTCCCACTCAATTACATCACTATTGAATCAAACTGGTCGGCCATTGCCAATGAAGTGATGTTGGGATGTTTGAGCCCAGTCGAATCCCATCATTATGAGCTCTTACAGAGCTTTCTAGGGGCGTGGCTGACCACCTTCTACCCGGTCGATAACGGAAGGCAGGCCTAAATCACCAATTAAGGTAGCGGTAGAGACGTGTTGACTCGCATTTTGCCTCCTACCCCTGGCAGCCCCGTCTGCATGCCAGCTCCCCTGGCGCTCTCCCCCCCCCCTCACGCCCCCAGCCACCTGCGCAGCCGCTCACTCTCATTAACTGCCTGGCCTCCCTTGTCCACAACTAAACTCCACCATACGCCAGTCACTAGGGCTAAAGAAACGAAGATGTTTATATTTTCAGGACTTCAGTAAATGGGGCGAATTAAACACATACAGATACACGCACCAGACGAGACTAGCCTCCGTACAACATTACACTTTCCCTGCCGTATTCCCGCATCACTATGGAGCGGCTGTGGAGGATGTCATCAAGGCAGCAAGCGCATCGATCTTCTGTATGGCGTTGTACGACTTAAGCGTGATCATATTCTGCAGCGAATACTTACCCTTGCGTTTGGTAAGCCCGAGAGAGGACAGAAACGTGGTGGCGTCTGGGAGAGGTGGGGTGGACGGCAGCGGCGGCGGCGGGGTATGGTTCGTCGTGGCACCCAGGGCGGGCGAAGCAGCCGCGGAGGGTACGACAGGGGTGGCCCCGCCGCTCTGGGCCATTAGGAGGTGCGCAGGGATGGGCGCGTCGCCTGGGTCCGCCTCCTCGCTCAGATAGCATGATGGGGCCGGATGACGCCGCATCTCAGAGGGCGGCAGAAGTTCCTCGGGGTACCGCGAGGCCAGCGTGGGGAATTGGAACGAATGAGCGCTACTGCCGCTGACCACAGCTTCAAACACCGTCTTGGCCTCGGGGCAGGCCCGTTTGGCGAGATAGTAGAGCCCCAACTGGTAGTGCGTCATGTAGAATAGGTAGTGGTCGAGGTCGATACGGTAGGCGTTCTGGAAGACGGCGAAGAAGGCCTGTACGCACTCGTGGTCTAACGACACGCCCTCATACCGACGGCGGCAAAGCCGCATAGCCTCGGCCCCGGTGTCGGTGAGGATCGGACGTAAATGCTCACTGGTAAACACCGGTTCGTCGACGGAGACGGAATTATCCAGCGCATGGGAACTCTGGTTAAGGTTATTGACCTTCAGGGCGTACTCACTCGGGGCCAGGGTGCCCAAGTTGGATCGAAGCCCGTCGCTAGTTGGCACAATCAGTTCGCGGAGAATCACGCCACGCAACATGTGGGCCAAACACACGTCGTCATAGTAGTGTATGTTTGGCTGGGGCCCATCGCGCTCGAGTCGGGCGATTTCATCGTCCACCATGGCCAAGGCCTGCCACAAGAAATCCACCGGCATAAAGTTGCAGGCGTTCCACACCACCATCATCTCCAGGACAGGAAGAAGCAGGTGCTGTTGCTGCATAAAGAATTTGCGTGCCTTGCGCGCCACGAACTTCTCGACCGGGATGGACTTGCCGCCAATTTTTTGGGTAAACCCGGCCACCTGGTCGATGGCCTCGCGGGTGGTCTTGGCCGGCGCCCCGGTCTGGAGGAAACAGGCGCCGCGCACGTAGGCGTAGACGGCCTTGGACCACCGCGAGTGTTCGATGAGGAGGTCCAGGTACTTAATCGGCTGAGGCTGGAACTGGAGCATGGCGAAGTGGTTGATAATGAGTTCCCAGTAACACAGGTGCTGGATCTGGACCCATTGCGACTGAATCTTGATGGTGTACTGGTACTCCACCACCGCGGAGGGCACCTCCGCCAGGATCTGGTGGGTCCGCGCCCCAAAGTACATAAAGATCACGCTGTGCCGGTGGCGGCTCAGGTGGTGGGCGATGATCCGCTGGGCCAGCCGGATGTTAACCCCGCTGACGGGGAACGCCGAGGCGAACACAGTGTGATAGAAGAGGAGGACCATGTCGCTGAACGGGCGACGCAAGCCGTTCGGGCTGGCGTAGATGGCCGGGACTTGTTCAGCCCCACCAGGGGCCCGCCAACCGCAGGCCACCTCCAGCATGCCGAGGGCCAGATCGCGGTTGCCAGTGAACCCGAAAATCTCCACGACACGGAGATACTTGGCCGGTAGTAAAGACAGGATCAGGTTAAAGATGGCCAGGCCGAGCACGATGCCCGACACGAGGTGGTCGTCGAGCACGCGGGCCCGCACGTCGGCATTCTCAGGGAGGGCGGCCCAGTCCAGAAACTTGCCAAAGTCGCGGTAGACCAGGTAACTACTACGTACGTGGAGGCCCTCCTTGAGGAAATTGATGAGCCCATCCTCGCTATAAATGTTGAGCACAGCACGGAGTAGGGTGGCTTCGGCGTGGACCAGCTCGGCGTGCAACTGGTTTCGCGTCATAGTCCGCATGCCCTGGGCGCCGTTGTTCTTACCCAGGAATCCGCCCAGGGTATCCATCATGCCCGACCCGAACCCGCCGACGAAAGACGATGCACCCGAGACGGCCCCGGGACTGTCGGCACCTCCGTTACTCGACCCGCGCAGGTCTTTTCGGGCGCGGGCTGACCGGTCAAATGTAACCTTGAGGGCATCCATGGCGGCCTGGATATTGTCGTCCTCGAAGGTCATGACGGCTTTCAAGTATAGGATCAGCCCGTAGCCCAGCGAGCCGTATAGGCTATCAACCTGCAGTCGGCGAGCGGCATCTTCGGCCTCCTGCAGCCGTGAGTCCAGGAACAAGCCTAGGACTGCCGTGATCTGGTGAATATCGGAGTCTAACCGAGCGTCCGGGTTGGCGCGGTCGGGTCCCGGGCTGGTGGCGGCGCGCGGGGTCCCTTGTTGGGTTGTGCGACGCAGGAGTCCCTTCAGCCCGTGATGTTTACCCTTCTTTCCTGATCCGCTGTCCGACCCAGTCGGGGATCCCGAACCGTTAGTAGAGGCGGCGAAGCGGCCCTGCGGAAGATTGAACTCACTCGGGGTGAGCAGCGGGGCCGCCGGAAGAGACGCTACGGGCACCGATTGCGACGGTTTGTGGGCTTTAGACCCCAGGGCGTGCGGCAGGGTTCCGTGGAGCGACAGCATGGACAGGTCGCTGAGCGGAACACTGTCGCGAACTCGGGATGGTTGGGCCGCGGAGGAATTCTGCAGCTTGTCAGGGAACTCTTGGGCGTCTTCAAAAGCCCCACCGCTGTCATCGCTGCCAGATGAGGATGTGCTGAGTGGACTCGCGAGAGGCGGGTCCTCCCGACCAGAGTGCGGCGGTGGTGGTGGTGGTAGTGGTGGCGCGGGTGCGCGGGAAGTCATGGTGGGGGGCAGGGACCGCGTGCGCGGTAGGAGGAGGAGGCGGAGGTGTGTAGCGAGAATGGAGAGCGGGGATAATTCGGCTACTGAGATGAGAATGGGATTACGTGGGCAAGCGACCGGATTGTCAGTGTTTGAAAGGGGTAAATTTGTCAAACGATATGAGAAAAGGTGCTGCTTAAGCGACTGAGTGGACGGTGCTGTGGAGAATAGAGGTGGACGTAAGCTTTAACCGCGACGCCAGGAGCGATGGCTCCAGGAACTGCAGAGGGTTTGCCACAGGGTAAGGACAGGTAGAGTTTCGAGACCGAGTGGAAGAGACGGGGAAGCAAGGGAGGGGTAGTGAATCAGATTACGTGGCTGGGTGCACATAACCGCGTCGACAAAATCATAGCGGCGCGCGGCGCCATTATGGGGCTGCAGTAGTCGGCGTTGAAGGAGCAGGCTGGCGAAACCATAACTAGCCCAACCCCCCGATGATAGAGCCATTTAGGGTGTAGACGCGGGATATGATAGTGGCCGGCATATCGTCATGGCAGATATGACGGGCTCTCGATAAAGCAGCTTTGCTGGGGCATAGCACACGCTAAAGGGTCCAATAGGGTACCTGTGCAATGAAGGTGATAGTGCGCACTTCCTACTCTGGGGTATTGCCTCCGCCTCCTTCGTCGCATCCAGGCCACCATGATCAGTGGGAACCCCCGCCGACGCGTGTATCGGGTACGTCGATTTAAAAATGTAGGAGCAGGGCACCCTGCACTATCGGGCCGACCCACACTCGACACGCCATATCCACCGTTGCGGGTGGAGAGATACCGGACGCTCTGCCAGCCTTATCATTACGCTTGTCGCCCTGGATCCAACCCTTCCACTCCGCCCCCGCATATCCTATATCCTGCGAACTCCGGTTGGTTCGCCTTCACAGGTCTTACGTGGATCACCTCGTAAGAGCTCTGAAACAATACGGGTCCCTTCGTGGGGCGAAAAAATCCCACAGTGGCCGTTAGGTTTCAATCTCTGCACCCCAAATGCCGCACACAATTCTGTTTGCAGCTCAAAGTGGCGTGGTAATAGAATGCGGCGACCCTGACAGCACGGAATTCAAGTGGTCTAGTCTTAAAGATACCGAGCATTGGAGTTGGAGTCATACGGAATGCTGCATCTCCAGACTGTGGGCCTAGAACCCGGTGCGGCTCCGGGTAGCCAATCATAAGATATCAGAACAGGAAGGCCGCCACTCCACTTACCGTGCGCCCATCCTGACGCCGGGGATCTCCTCCACAGCTTAGTGTCCACTACTTGAAAGTGTTCCCACCAATCGGGAAATTAACAATGTGGCCGGAGGGGGGGTGTAACGTCCCTATTCCTTATATTACTCGGTTGTGCGACATCCATAGAGTACATTGTATGGAAAAAAAACAAAATTCATCGTAAGCATGATCAGCGGGTACGATTATACCAACTGTCGAAGGGATGTAGTCGAGCGAGGTGTGCCATAGCCAGTACCAGGATTAACGGTCCACAGTCACCGCCCCTTAACACGAATGTGAATTAGAGGACCATTCAAACGAACCTTCTTAACCGGGAAACGATCACCGCGGCCTAACCTCAGGACGACTCCGAGACCGCGCCCCAGCCGCCGCCGCCGGGGGTCAGGATACGAATACGGTCGTGTTTACGCATCAAACATGTGCTCTTCCCGCCCAAATTGAGCACTCGGTCCATCACTACCTTTTTTTCTTCCCCTTCTCCCGCCGTCACACGGCGAATCCAGTAATTCTGACCTTTGGCCCCGGGTTCGCCGCCTGCCATCCCAAAGGGCGCAAATACCCGGCGCTCGGACAGGATGGAGACCTGAACGGGCCGTAGAAATTCCAGTTCACGCACCACCCCATCACCGCCGGGGTGGTGGCCGCGGCCCCCGGACCCGGTACGTAGGGAAAACTCGTGGAGGATGACCGGATAGCGCCGTTCGAGGATCTCCGGGTCGGTGATACGCGTATTGGTCATGTGGCACTGCACGCCCGACGTGCCGGCCCAGGTGGGCCCGGCACCGCTACCCCCGGCGATGGTCTCGTAGTAACCCCAGGAGCCATCACTTTCTTCATCTTCGTCCTCCTCCTCTTCGCCAGGAGCTAGGCTGGCTGTACCTCGCCGCGCCTCACCCTCTTCTCCTCGACCCACACCGAACGTCAGGTTGTTCATACATCCGTACGAGGCGGCGGCTGCGCCCATGGCCCGGAACACTAGGTCGGTGACGCGCTGCGAAGTGAGCACGTTGCCGCCCACCACGGCCGCGCCGTCGTCTGGGTTGAGTAGGGTAGACGGCGGGATGATGATGTCAATGGGGGCCAGGCAGCCCTCATTCAGCGGGATATTGGACTGAACCAGGCATCGAAGACAGTAAATCACCGCACTGTACGTGATCGCCCGCGGGGCGTTGGTGTTGCCATAAACCTGTGGGGAGGTACCCGTAAAGTCGAAGGTGGCGTGGCCACGGGCCGCCTCGATAGTGATGTGCAGCTCGAGGCGGGATCCATCGTCCATGTAGTCGACGGCGTGCAGCGCTGGGGAGTCGCGGTGTTGATAACGGCGGGCGGTGGCGCGAAGCAGGTCACAGACGGCCGCCGCCGCGTTGTCTTGGATGAATCTCATGTAAGCCTGGACTTTGGACTGCCCTTGTTCCTCAACCAGGTTGTGAAGCAGAGTGATTCCACGCTGGTTGGCCGCAATCTGAGCCCGGAGATCTGATAGATTGTCTCGTAGACACCGCGTGCCGCTGCACCCTGGATACTGGGCCGGGTCATCCACCAGGGCGCGGGTGAGAGCGGCCTCCTGAAATACTGACCGGTCAACCACTTTGAAGGTTCGGAATGCAGCACCTTCCTCGTACAGCTCGCGTGAGTTGGGCGGCATGGAACCCGGCAGAATACCGCCAATGTCGGCATGGTGACCCCGGGAGGCCACGAAAAACACGATGCAGCCGTTGTAGAAAACTGGGGTGACTACCGTCATATCCGGAAGATGGGATCCGCCAGCCTGGGGGTGGTTGGTCAGGAGCACGTCGCCCTCATGAAGGTCGGCGCCCCAAAAGTCCCGCTGGAACCGAACGGCGTGTCCCATCGAGCCTAGATGTACCGGGATGTGTGGGGCGTTGGCCACCAGCCCACCTGACGCGTCAAAGAGGCCGCACGAAAAGTCCAGGCGCTCTTTGATGTTGGTGGATATGGCTGTCTTTTGCAGCGTCAGCCCCATCTGCTCGGCGATACCCATGAATCGGTGCGCAAAGATGGCCAGCTGGATGGGGTCGCAGGATACGGTGGCCGGGGTTGGGGTAGGGGCCCCCGTGGCGACTGGGTCACAGGTGGTTGTGGCGGTTGCCTTCGGGCGCTGCAAGACGACGTGATGGGAGGTTACTGTGGCTCGCCACCCAACTTCGACGACTAAAGTGAAGGTCGGATCTATGATGATGGCCGGGCCGATCACCACGTCGCCTGGGACCAGGTCGGCGAGCTGAGCCACGGGGGTTTGGTCGTTGCGGCCAGTAACAAAGTACACAGAAGCAACCTCGGAGACCTGGTTACCATTCCCCGCTTCCGATGTCACCTCACGCAGGGCAAGCTGGCCCATCTCCCGAAATGCTGTGGCGGCGCTGGTCTGATGAGCGCTACGGCCCACTCCGCGGACCCGTAAATCGTCCACAATCAGGTCACGCTCGGGGAAGTTGAAACCAAATTCGCGGCGGTAGTTGGCCTCAAAGGTAGCCACGTAGTCCCCGCTCCCACCATCACCGTCCGCTTTGGTCATGATGGCACTGTCGGTTCCTTGGTAGCGTAGGTTGAGGTAAGTTTCAAGGCGGATTTGATCAGCGCTGAACCCCTGACGTTCCAGTTCGGCACGGCACTCGGCGGCCAAGTCGGCCATTCGGGTGCGCAGTTCAGCCGGGAGGGTCCCACGGCCGACAGTGAGGGCACAGGGTCTTAGGGACTCCTGTACCACGTCGGCCAAGTGGAGCCCGTAGGCTGACAAGATGGACGCATGTCGATGAACCAGTACGCGCCAGATTCCCAGGGACTCGGCGATGGCGCAGGCGTGCTGACCGCCGGCCCCGCCAAAGCAGGTCAGGAGGTGATCAGCCGAATCATGACCGCGGGCTTCGGTCAGAGCTCGTATTGGTCGACTCATGGCTTCGTTGGCTACCTTAATGAATCCGTAGGCCACGTCGTCCGTGGTCACGGCCGGGACGCCCGAACGGGCATTGTGTGCGTTGACCTCTCGGGTGAGTTCCTCAAACAGGTGGAGAGACATTGCCTGATCCAGGGGCTGGTCCTCGTTGGGCCCAAAGATACACGGGAAATGGTTACTGATGAGACGCCCCAGGACCAGGTTGGCATCCGTAATGGTGAGTGGACCACCTTTGCGGTAGCAGGCCGGTCCAGGGTGGGCACCGGCGCTCTCGGGCCCCACTTTGAACATACCCGTGCTAAAGTAAAGCCGAGACCCCCCACCGGCGGCCACGGTGTGAATATCGAGCTGTGGGGCCTGGATGGTGATCCCGGCGGTAGTGGTCTCGTAGATGTGGTGGTAGTCCCCGTCGTAGCGTGAGACGTCAGTACTGGTGCCACCCATATCGAACCCGATAACCGGAGTACCCACTCGGGGGTCGTAGGAGGTGCGAGCACAGCCCACCACGCCTGCGGCTGGGCCCGAGAGGATGGCACGGAATCCGCTGAATCGATCCACCGGGGTGAGGCCGCCGTCCGACTGCATAAACTGGAGGGGCACGTCGCGCAGCAGCCGGTCGTCGAACCCGCGTGTAAACCCTTCCAGGTACCGGCGGATGCATGGGGTCAGGTAGGCATCGGCACAGGCCGAGTTTCCGCGCGGCACGGCCTTAATCATGGTCATTAGCTCGTGGCTTAGGGTCACCTGCGTGAACCCCAGGCGCCGGGCCACCTCGCCCACAGTCTGCTCGTGCGCTGGGTAGGTGTAGGCGTGCAGCAGGCAGACAGCGACGCTGCGGAAACCTTCGTCGTAGAGCTGGCGGAGCTGGGTCTCGATCGCGTCAACATCTGGTGAGTAGAGGGGGGGAGAGGATGGGGTTGTGGGCGGGGAAGGTTAAGTGTCCGAGAGAACCTGATAGGTCGTGGCACCGAGAGGGGGCTTCGGAGGAGTCACTAGCCTGGCTCGATGTAGTTGCCTTGGCAAGTGGCCCACGATCTAGTACGAGATAATGCCTGTTGTACAACCCACTTACCAATACGACGCAAGATGCGCACGAGCTCGCCCGAGACGCCATATTCACAATCAGCCGGCTTCTCGGCTGGATAGACAGCCTGGCCGGATCGACCGGAGGTGTGGCCATAGAGGGTGACACTGGATGGCAAGGCGGGGCAGAGCCGGGGGAAAGGTACTTGTCGGTTAGTACTATCTGGATCGAGAGCGCGGCATTTCATTGGCGATACAGTGGTAGAAAGTCAGCAAGTTTCGAACGGGGTGACCTACCGTTCGTCGACCTCGACGACTTGCTGGTACAGCACATCGGGGCGCTTGATATTGAGCTCAAAAATCTTGGGGCGGGCTTGGGTGCCAATGACCAGCAGATCCTATGGTTGACAGTTGGGTGGAAGAGTGAACGTTAGCTAGGAAGTTATGTCAGATGGTAGGGGGGGGGTAAGACAAGCCTGGTCCAGGGTATGATATGTTATGTCTGAGCTGAGATCACCGCTTGACAGTCTGGGAAATAAATCTAACACGCCCATTGCTTACTTTGAACCCCTTCGTGGTTAGGAAGGCACAGCGTTCGCCACGGCGCTCGAGCAGGGCGTTCGTAGCTACGGTGGTGCCCATACGGATGGAGCGGATTAGGGAGGTGTCCAGAGGTCGGTCCCGTGGGTGGCTATCACCCGTCACAGCCTCCAGGACACGCCGGATAGCCTCGCGTGGAGCGTCATCGTAGTTTTGGGGGTCCTGGCTGAGCAACTTGACCACGAGGCTGTGCGACTGAACCGGGTCGTCCGCTCGGTGATACTGAGCGTAGCAGTCGGTGAAGGTGCCACCACGGTCGATGGAGATATCGAGGTTACTGACTTTGGCAGTCATAGCGGGTAAGCGGGAGAAGGCGAGTTGGCCACGAGCAGGGCAGGAAGTGGGTAAGGAATGAGTAGAAAGGCACGTCGGTCGGTATAGGAAAGCGGGGTAGAAGAGGGTTCGGCCAGGGGCGTGTATGTAAGCACGGTGAGCTTGGCAGCGGTAAACTGAGGCAAAAGCACCTGCTAGGAAACGAAAATTGAAACTCTGGGCAGGAGGGGGCAAGAAGGCGGGGGCACCATCCAGGGGCAGTTTCAGATGGACCCCGTCTATCTAATCGGCCAGGGGGACCAGCCACGAAGGGAAGTTGGTGGTGAGTGTGACTGGCGACGAAGTAAGGATTGCTTACAGCGTGGGAGCTTGGCCCCTCCTAGACATACACGCACCTAACCCGCAAGCCAATCTGCATGCCAAAATTCACACAGAGGCATGGAAGGTAAAGAGACTGATGACACATTTCACAGTAAAAGCGAACTGGCCGGCTAGAGTAGCATTCTACGGCGGACCCAGGCTCCTCATTTGGAAGCCGGCTGCTATCGGGGCAAGAGTGTGGGCGGTTGGTGCTGACGCAACCACATCTCAGCAGCCAAAAGAGTTCGACGCCAGCCCTCCACCAGTACAAATGAAAACGTGGCGACACAGCGACCCGAACTGTACTCCAATGTGGTTGCCTCCGGAAGCCAGGGATAGTTTTGCCTGGTAGCGAGGTTGGCGTGCATTAATTGAAGATAAGGTTCGGGTTGACTATCACTCAAAACTAATGGTTTTCATCAATGGCTCTGCAGTGTGGCACTGATAGTTGCAAACTGAGCAGTCCGTGATTGGATGAGATTTACTTGGGGGTTGCTAATTTCTGGATAAGCTAGACTTAACTGGGTAACATCTACCCATAGACTGCTGCGAGGCGAGTAAATGGTAGCAGTCGGAGTAGGCTGGTCTCGCGGGTAGAAAAGTACCTCCATGGGACCGCACTTGTAGGTGTGGAAGTGTCTCTTAGATTAATCGACCCGGGCAATGATTCTATAATAAATAGCCTAGCAGACGGCTTAAACCAGGGCCAAATGTCCCATCCGCTGTACGGTAGCACCCTATTACATTTTCCCAAACCTTAATGAGTCGGTTGCATCATTTCGTACAATTAAGCCTACCTCAGTTTACCAATTGCGCCCGTACTTATGTAACATCATAGGTGCGAGGCGGAAAGGTGTCGTTCGCCCTTATTAAGTTTCGCTGCGCGACGTCCAGCATGGTGCCTAAAAGATGTATCTTGTCGCTCATCACCAGAGCGGCAACAACCTGCTGGAGGGCAAGGTGGCGGTGGATGGCGTCTATATGTAACGGGCTGTCAATGACAGTCACAGTGTGTCCGTCTTAATCACGCATTGGGTCACTGTCCATTTCCACGCTTGAAGGCAAATCGTCAGCAAGGCTGCTAAATTCCATGTCCATGTCTAGGTCCAAGGATACGGTTCTGCCTATTAGAAGGGAAAGGGGTCATTGGAATGACTTTAGGGCCATAAGGGACAGGAACGACGGACTGCTTTGGTCGTGCAGGTAGGCTTCTTATACAACCAAGCCTCCTACACCCCTCCAGTAGCCGTCGAACGTCTGATGACATCCTAGGGCGATGAGTAAAGTATACGGAGGCATTCCCCTACCTGCCACCCTCTCTCCTCAGGGGACCTGCACAGGCTGTTTAGAAGCATAGGGTATCGCCCTCAAGGCCACTGGTCCACGGTGCCTTGTTCTTGGGCCCTCCCTCCGTTGGAGATACGGTCACGCTCTGGCGGTCTTAATGACCTCCTACAAATATAACTGCCCATTCGTCCCCTCAGTGCCTAGCAGAGCTTTTCTTCCATCTACTCTCACGACCACGTTTGGCCATCAGCGTAATGAAGGACGCTTGTTCAACATCATCCCCTTCGCCTAAACCGCCATACCACGGCGGCGACTGGGGTATAGGTCGTTTCTCTGCCCCTTTGCATTGCCCTCCTAGTTATTTTGTAAATGCTTGTCGTATTCAGCTTTGACTACCCTGTCCATGCTCTCCATTTCTTTGCCCGTATTTGCAGGTTTCTTATTGATAGCCTCGGCCTGGGTCTTACACTGGCTCGACAGTGGCCTGCTTCCATTCCCTCCTATCCGCTGAAAACAAACATACGTGCCTAAAAGAGGTCCGTGGGGCCGTCGCTTACTTCATTGCACACCCTTGCAACGGTCCACCAGCGGGGGGTTTAGTGGGCCAGATGTCGCTGCCAATACTAGTGTCAGCGGTAGAGTCGGTCACCTTTAAGTACGCAAATCAAGTAAATCAGTAAATCACGTGACCTTATCAGCGGCCTCTCTCGGCTATTCGAACTCTCTTTTTTTTCTTTTTTTTTAGTATACCCGAACACTAGGCAGGATAGTGAAAACCTGGGCGTAACTTGAAGTTTATGTATGGACATCCCGACGACTTTGCCAAGTCGCACTCTCGGTTCACCTTGAGTACGGAGAGTAAAAGCTTCACTGGCCTCTGAAGTGCACCTTTGACTACTTGCCGCATGCACCGTACCTTCAAAGCCAGCATTGCGCAACTTCCGTTTCGTTCTTTTCATATTTCCCTTTTCTATGTTCTTACTGTCGCTCTGAGCATCCCCACCCTCGTCGTCTCTTAGTACACACTACCCCACGGCTGACCCGGCCCGCAGGCTAATCCGTGCCACCATGGAGAAGCAAGTTAACAAGCCGTTTAAGGCGAGCACGGCCGGCCCTAAGGGGGAGCGCAAGGCGGCCCGCGATGCCCGCAAAAACAATCCCAACGCCGTCGGGAATTCCAAGGAGCGCCCCGTGTCCAACCCAACTAATAATCCCAAGGTACGTCCATTAGCCGCCGATCGGCCCATGGGTAACGCCTTACTGCCACCACCATTGTAACTTGGGCTTTGACCGGGGTTTCGGAGGTACTCTTCTCGTAGCGGCCCATCGGCTGTGCACCTGACAGCGTCCGCCTCGGTCAGGCCATTTAGCCCCAATACTTGTAGCACTTGGCTAACTGTGATCCCTATTGTGTTTTGCTCGTTCAACCACACGTCTCCCCCCCTACGGCCCTTACACTGCGCTACCCCACTTAAATCCTACACTACTGTGCCGATAATGCCTCTCTACCGCCGCCTTACGTTACGTAACCACAGGCCTTCATCTGGAACTCCCGCCAGAAGATGATGAGGCGTATGCACCGCACTGCAGAAATGCAGGAGCGTAGCGTGCATGTGCCTATGGTCGACCGCACCCCTCAGGTTGCCCCGCCCTTCGTGGTGGCCGTCGTCGGCCCTCCCAAGGTAAAAATTGCAACTAACCGGGCGTCCCTAGCCCCGACCGAGGACGAAACCGGACCTCCATAGCGGATCGGCTGACCTCGCGTATCCGCTATAACCACCCAACTCACCACGCCTCACTCCACGCTTTCACCCTCCCATTGCCTCCACCAGAGCGGCAAGACTACCCTGATCAAGTCGTTGGTCAAGAAGTACACGAAGCACAAGTTGGCCGAGGTCAAGGGCCCTATCACCGTAGTTAGTGGCCGCAAGAGCCGCCTCACCCTAATCGAGTGCCCGAACGACCTTAACTCCATGATTGACGTGGGCAAAGTGGCCGACTTGGTCCTGCTCACTGTGGACGCCAGTTTTGGTTTTGAAATGGAGACCTTCGAATTTCTCAACATCCTGCAGACCCACGGGTTCCCGAGAGTCATGGGCGTGCTGACCCATCTAGACAAGTTTCGCAAACTCAAGCGGCTCCGCAAGACCAAGAAGATCCTCAAGCAGCGGTTCTGGACCGAAATCTACCAGGGCGCCAAGCTGTTTTACCTGTCTGGTGTGATCGGTGGGCGCTACCCGGTGCGCGAGATTGCCAACCTGTGCCGATTCATCTCCATCATGAAGTTCCGTCCGCTCGCCTGGCGCAACCAGCACCCGTACCTTCTGGCTGACCGTATGGAGGACCTGACCGACCCTAACCTGATCCAGGCCGATCCGAAGGTAGACCGGACTGTTACCTTGTACGGGTACCTACGCGGTACCAACCTCCAGCCCAACACGCGCGTCCATATCCCAGGTGCGGGTGATTACACCGTGGAGACCGTGGCTATGCTCAACGACCCGTGTCCGCTACCCGATAAGGTCCGTAAGTCCCTGAGCGGAAAACAAAAGCTGATCTACGCCCCCATGTCGGACGTAGGTGGTGTCATGTACGACAAGGACGCGGTGTACATCAATGTACCTGGTAGCTTCACCCGCAATGGTATCGTTCCCGACCGCCGGCCCGGTCAAGACAGCGACGCCTCCGAGGCGGAGGAGAACGGCGGCGAGGTGTCCGGTAGTGAACACGATGGTAGCGGCAGCAGCAGTGACGACGACGACGATGAAGATCGTCGCGGCAAGACGCCTGCCGGCCGGGAGGAGGAGTTCCTCCCGTCGTCCGACCGGTACAATCAAGTCCAGGATATCGGCCGCGGTGGAATCGGCGAGAAAATGGTTATAGACCTTCAGGACGCCAGCGCTACATTTGCTGACCAGATGCAGGACGCCTCGATCCAGATCTTTTCGCACTCGGCCCCGCTTAAGTCCCAGGTGGCCGGTGACGACGAGAGTGACTACACGGATGACGGCGAGGGCGGCAGCGATGATGAGCAAGGGTTTGATGACAGCGACGATGACAACGATGACAACGATGACGAGGCCGCCGAGGGCGATGACGACGGAGTGGCTACTGGCCGTCGGTCGCGGCGCGCCCGCCGTCGATTCGAAGCTGAGGCCGAACCTGCCGACGGGTCGGAGTCCCAGGAGGAATTGGCCTTCGCCGATACTGACGAGGAGCTCGAGTCCAGCGGCGCCGAGGACGACGATGCGTACACGGACGGGGCCGCGCGGTGGAAGGCTGGCCTGGTCGACCGTGCCGCGGAGTCCTTCAAACTTATTAACCGCCGTATTAACCTGATGGACCTCGTCTACCGACCGGAGCTTGTGGCCGATCGGTTTCCCAAGGGCTACGGTTCGTCCAGCGAGGCGTCGTCAGAGAGTGATGGTGTCGAAGGTAGTGACGGCAGTGACGACGAGCTGCTTAAACCAAAATACGACACCACCGCGCTCCACTCGGCCCTTTCCGTGGTCGACACTTGCAAGGCCTCCATCAAGGCCGAACGTTTGGCTGTCTGGGACGACGAGGCGGCCCTCGAGTCCCTGCGTCACCGGTTCATCACTGCCCCGGTCGACACGGGGGAGACGGAGGAGGTTGACAATGCTGAGGCGGGTTCGGATGCCGAGTCCGAACTAATGGGTGACTTTGAAGACCTTGAGGCCCCGAATGGCGCCGATTCGCGGCTGGATGACAACGAATCAAACGATGACGGTGACGACAGCGTCGACGGCGACGAGACCGTGGTCGATGGTTCAGACAGTGATGCCGAGCCTAAACCCACGCCGGTCGACGAGGACCTGGATGACGTCAAGGCGCGTGAGGCACTGGCCCGTCGCAAGGCAGAGTTGACCTCCAAGTTCGAGTTGGAGGTTGAGGGCATCTATGAGTCGGACGACGAGGCAGGCGGGCCCGGTCGCGGCCGCCTAGGCCTGTACGACCGAGTCAAGTCCGACATGGCCAAACAGCGGCTGCGTAACGAGGCCGAGTTCGCCGAGGACAGCGCGGAACTCCGCGCCATGGTTGAAGGATACCGTGCCGGGACCTACGTGCGGGTACTTCTCCACCGTGTTCCCTGTGAGTTTGTCAAGCACTTTAACCCCAAGTTCCCCGTCGTCGTGGGCGGCCTTCTACCCAGTGAGTCCAACTTTGGGCTAATTCGTGTGCGGATCAAGCGACATCGCTGGCACCGCCGTATCCTGAAAAACAACGACCCGCTCATCTTTTCCTTGGGCTGGCGGCGCTTCCAGAGTCTGCCGCTCTTCTCCATCGACGACGGGGCGCGCAACCGGATGCTCAAATACACCCCACAGCACATGCACTGCCTGGCCACCTTCTACGGCCCGCTCACCACCCCAGGTACGGGTTTTTGCTGCGTCGAATCCGTGGGACGCGACAGCCGCTACAGCCCGGAATTCCGCATCACTGCCACTGGTACCGTCCTGGACCTCGACCAGTCTACATACGTGGTCAAGAAGCTAAAGCTGACGGGCGTTCCCGAGAAGATCGACCGCAATACGGCCGTCGTCCGTGGCATGTTCCACAGTGCCCTCGAAGTTGCTAAGTTTACCGGTGCCAAGCTCCGCACCGTGTCTGGGGTCCGCGGCCACATCCGTAAGCACCTGACCAAACCCGAGGGCCACTTCCGCGCCGTGTTTGAGGACCGCATCCGTAAGAGCGACATTGTGTTCCTGAGAGCCTGGCACCGCGTCGAACCGAAGCGCTACTACAACCCAGTCACCTCGCTGCTCCTGGCTGGCAAGAAGGCCGACTGGCAAGGTATGCGACTGGTCCGCGACGTACGCCGCGAGCGTGGGATTCCCGTCCCATCCCAGGCCGACTCGGAGTACCGTGCCATCACGCGGACGCACCAGCCGGCGGTTCCCCTCAAGGTGCCCAAGGCGGTGGTAGACAATCTCCCGTTCGACATGCGGCCGAAACTCACCCACCGCGAGGCGGCCAAGTCGGCCAAGCGGAACAAGGATGGTAGTGGACATTCGGCGTCCAGTGTGGCAGCGGAGGCCCGGACGACGACTGCCACCCGTGCCGTGTTCCACGAGCCCGAGGGCCAGCGCAACGCCGTCCAACTCGAGCGTGTCCGCATCGTGCATGACGGGACCATTGAGAAGCGTGCCAAACGCCGTGCCGAACAGGCGGAACTCCGCCACGCAAAGCGGCAGAAGGAGGAGGCCGTCAGCCAGGCTATCGCCAAGCGCCGGATGAAGGAGTTCATCAAGGTTAACGATATTCAGCAGCGGAAGCGGGTGGCACGGTCCGGGCAGGGCTCGAAATAAGCTCGGGGTGTGTCCCATGTCGGTGCTGTAGAATTGAGTGCGACCCCTCTCTACCTTTGGCATTTTAACGCATTATCTTTCCATTAAATAATAATAGCAGTACATGTCACCCTGTGGTTGACCGTAGGGCCGTAAGGTTAACAATTTCGACAATTGTGAAGGGGGGGGGGTGGATTTGAGGTTCAGGGTTAGTCGAATTATAATGCCTCACCCGTAGCCATACGATCAAGGTCTGGCGATACTACGAAGGTAGACTTAGAGAGCACACTTAAGTTCCCTGATTCCAGACACAAGTCGTGGGCCCTATGCCACTCCCTTTCAAACTCGATTATCCCAGCTTCCAAAGGCCTCCACTCACTCATCCGCTTTGACTTACCTGTCAGGCCCTTAGACTGTTCACTGACGACACAGGAGTTCCCCCCCTCCAGTTCTGCTCATCACCCCAGCGCTTTTAACATTACCTCCCATCCCCATTTTCTGCCACCCGCTGTTGTGTACATGGCCGACATCACCGATGAATTTGTGACCCTCCTCGCTACCGCGGCCGAGCGGCAAGCCTCGAACTCATCCGCTCTATCGACCGGCGGACCTGAAACTGTGTCGGAGAAGCCACTTATCCGCCGACGGCAGGCCCACGACGCCTGGGCGCAAGAGGTGCGGCGAGCTGTGGCGGGCATACTCGCCGGCCGGGACCCCTTCATGGCCGAGGCTTACCGGTTGCTCCGCCACATTGAGTCGCTCCGCCAGTTTCTACATGCCACCCGGGGGGCCTACCTCGACATTGGCGCCAAGCGAGGGCGGGCAAACTTCTCTACGCATCGCGCCCGGACGGCTGGGGCCGACGACGGGTCACAGCTGATGGATTCATTGCATCGGCTGGCCAGTAGCACGCCCGCCGCCCATGCGCCCGTGGCAGCTTCCTCCGGCCCCGCGGGGTCGTCAGCCGTCCTCACTGGGGGTACCTCGGCTGCTGCTACGGCCGAAACCCCCGGTATCAGCGCCCAGGACATGGCCATCCTACTGCAACAGGCCCGGAGCTCCCATATGACCGACCAGGAACGTGACGAGATTGACCAGCAGGCCAAATTCATCATTCGGCAGTGTCTGGACCGTATCAAGCGGTTGGAGGCCTTCTCGCGGGCAGCTGCCGAAGAACCAGCTCCGTCGGCCACCGCCACGGGGCTGTTTGGCCTCTTTTCCCTATCATCACGGTCGTCCTACGGTGTTCTAAAACGGGAAACCCTCGCTGCCCACCACGGGGCCGTGCTGTGGCTACTCAACAAGCGTCTCATGGACGTATCTATGTTCCAGCGCGATCAGCAGGAAATGCGTCTGAATCGAGCCCTCGCCAAGCAAGGTGGTTTGCAGCCTCGACGGTCGTACTGGGCCAAACGGCAGGCCGAGAAGCAGCAGCAGAAATTGGACTCGCCACGACTCGGTCGCCAGGACACCATCGGCGCCGCGCGTTTCGGAGCCACGGCGCCGTTTGGTTTGGGGTTCGGCAAACCGACAGAGCTGGGGGACGAAAAAGCCGCAGTGGATACAGACGCGTTCTTTGATCACGAGCTGCGGGACGGCAAGGCGGTCGCATCACCAGTACCTTTTAACCAACGTCGCCACGACCCGATCGATGACTACTGGGGTAATGCCGGCCTGCCCGAGGACGACGGTCATAAAGACGGAGCGACCGAGGCCGTCTCCTCCAGCCACCAAATGGAGCTCCAGGAGGAGAACAGGGCCCTGCTACGGGAGTTTGAAGACACCCTGACCCAGGTGCGGAGCGCCGAGCAGGCCTTGTTGGAAATTTCCGCTCTGCAGTCCACCCTGTCCACCCACCTGGCCATGCAGACCGAACAGACAGAACGACTCCACTCCGAGGCCATGGCGACCTCCGAACGGGTCCAGGAGGGGAACGAGCAGCTCCTAGAGGCCCGCCAGCGGAACGCGGATACCCGCAAGTGGATACTCATCTTTCTGATCATGGCTAGTCTGGTACTTCTATTCCTCGATTGGTTTGATTAAGGAGGTGTGGGCATGTATATGCTGGGCTGTATTGGGTAGAAGCGTCTTTAGTGCAGCTCGCAATGGACGTGGCAGGCTTACGTTGCTGAAGGGTAAAGTAGAATCGGTCCTTGAATGGTCACCAAGGCGGCCTGAGAAGTAGCGTAGCGTAATGTAAGGGGCAGTGTACCACATCCCTTATAGCATAAGCAATAAATATCTCTAGTGGAGCCCGCTTCACCCAGTTGCGAATCGAACCCTCTCACCGCTACGCGCAACTGGACCATTCTGACGCGGCTTAGCTTTTTTTTCCATTCAAGACGCCTCACTCCCTGCACAATTTCGGTTACTCGTTCGCCACTCTGCATTGTAGCAATCTGCCTATTTGTTCACTTGCTCAGAATCAATTTGCGTTCCCCTCCATCCCGCCATCTATCATTGCCACCGACCCCCGCCCTGTCTCCGTTCGTTGACATGGCGAACGACACCGACCACACCGCCTCGGCGGATCAGCCGCCTGTGACCAAGAAGAAGTTGGCCAGCTACACGGCGCCCCAGGAATTCCTGGACGAGATTATGCAAGCTGGCGGCGAGGATGCCCCTGATCCTTTTGCAGCCTTTCTCCAGGCTGAGCGCGTGATCGCCAAGCGCCAAGATGAATACCAAGCTCGCGGGCGCAAGCGGGCCCTCTCCCCGGAACGTGCTGATCCGTTCGCCGCTGCTGATGCCCCGGGCGGTAGCGCCGGCCAGGCGCGCACGTACACTGAGGCTATGCGAGAGGCAGACGTGGACCGCGAGCACCAGCGCGTGCTGCAGCAGGTGGCCGATTTACAAAAGCAGGGCAAGCTACCGCCCCCGAACGCTTCAGCATCGACTGCTACTGCCCCAGCCCCCGTCACCATAGATGCCACCCCGCAGTCCGAGGGTCGGAAGCGCCGCTGGGACATGGCTACCCCGGCGGCGCCCCAACCTCCTGGTAGCGGTACGACCCTTGCCCAGAGCCGGTGGGATGCCACCCCACGGACCGGCGCTGTGGCCGCGGGAGCCACCCCACGTCGCAGCCGATGGGACGCGACCCCGCGGGCCGACGCCACGGTTTCCGCCACGCCGAAACGGGCTGGCCGGTCGCGGTGGGATGCCACCCCGGTGGCGATGGACGGCGGAGCCACCCCCGTGGGCCCCCAATTCGGCCTAGCGACACCAACCCCGGGGGCCTTGGCTGTACCCATGACACCCGCTGGAGACGGCCGGCTCAATACGCGGCTCGCTCGCGAGCTGGATCAACGTAACCGGCCCCTTACGGATGACGAGCTAGATACCATACTACCCATCGAGGGCTACGAGATCGTCGCCCCCCCAGCCACCTACGTACCCATCCACACTCCGGCGCGCAAGCTCATGGCCACTCCAACTCCACTGGTCGGTGGGGCTGGCGGGTTCATGATGCAGGAAGAGGACCGCCACCAGACTTACGACTTGCCGCCGGAAATCCCTGGCCTGCCTAACTTACCCGCTCTCAAGCCTGAGGACGTGCAGTATTTTAGCAAGCTGATGGACGGCCAGGCCGAGGATAGTCTCACCACCGAGGAAGCCAAGGAGCGTCGCATCATGCGACTCCTCCTCAAAATCAAGAACGGCACGCCCCCAATGCGCAAGGCTGCCCTGCGATCCATCACCGACCGGGCGCGCGACTTTGGGGCTGGCCCGCTCTTCAACCAAATCCTCCCGCTGTTGATGTCGCCCGCCCTCGAGGACCAGGAGCGCCATGTACTGGTCAAAGTCATCGACCGCATCCTGTACCGGCTGGACGACCTGGTGCGACCGTACGTGCACAAAATCCTAGTTGTCATCGAACCCATGCTGATCGACAACGACTACTTCGCCCGCATTGAGAGCCGTGAGATCATTTCTAATCTCAGTAAGGCCGCCGGGCTCGCTACCATGATTGCTACCATGCGGCCCGATATTGACCACGTGGATGACTTTGTCCGTAATACTACCGCACGAGCCTTCTCAGTCGTGGCATCCGCCCTAGGCATCCAGGCCCTGCTCCCCTTTCTTCGCGCGGTGTGCCGCAGCAAAAAATCATGGCAGGCCCGCCATACCGGCATCAAGATCGTGCAGCAGATCGCCATCCTCACGGGCTGCGCTGTGCTCCCGCATCTGCGCGGGTTAGTGGACAGCGTGGCACACGGCCTGGAAGATGAACAGCAGAAGGTACGAACCATCACCGCTCTGGCCATCTCAGCGCTGGCTGAGGCGGCAGCGCCCTATGGTATCGAGTCTTTCGACGCGGTCCTCAAGCCGTTGTGGACTGGAATTCGCACACACCGCGGTAAGGGACTGGCCGCCTTCCTCAAGGCCATCGGTTACATTATCCCACTCATGGACGCCGAGTACGCCAACTACTACACGCGCGAGGTTATGCTGATCGTGGTGCGGGAATTCCAGTCGCCCGACGAAGAAATGAAAAAGATCGTGCTGAAGGTTGTCAAGCAGTGCGCCGCCACCGAAGGTGTGGAACCGGCTTACCTCCGTACCGACATCCTCCCAGAGTTCTTTCGCCACTTCTGGATCCGGCGGATGGCCCTAGACCACCGCAACTACCACGCAGTGGTGGAGACTACCGTGGAACTGGCGCAGCGGGTGGGCGTAGGCGAAGTAATCGGCCGCATCGTGGACGACCTCAAGGATGAGTCGGAGGACTACCGTAAGATGGTCATGGAGACGATCAACCGGGTGGTCACTACCTTGGGTGCGGCCGACGTGGACGCCCGACTTGAAGAAGTCCTACTAGATGGTATCCTGTTCGCCTTTCAGGAGCAGACCACGGATGGTAGCGTGATGCTCAACGGGTTCAGCAGCGTGGTCACCGCCCTTGGCGAGCGCGTCCGGCCGTATCTCCCCCAAGTCTACTCCACTATCCTGTGGCGTCTCAACAATATGTCATCCGAAGTGCGCCAACAGGCCGCCGACCTGGTGGCCCGGATTGCTGGGGTGATGCAGGCTTGCGGCCAGGACAACCTCCTGCGTGACCTTGGTGGGGTACTTTACGAGTATCTCGGCGAGGAATACCCTGAGGTGCTGGGCTCGATCTTGGGCGCCCTAAAGGCCGTGGTCAACGTGGTGGGCATGCACCAGATGAACCCGCCTATCAAGGACCTCCTCCCGCGCCTCACTCCGATCCTGCGCAATCGGCATGACAAGGTCCAGCAGAACGCCATCGAGCTTGTGGGCCGGATCGCTGACCGCGGTGCCGAGTTCGTCAGCGCCCGCGAGTGGATGCGTATCTGTTTCGAACTACTCGACATGCTTAAGGCGCAGCGCAACTCTACCCGGCGCGCCGCCGTCAACACGTTCGGGTACATCGCCAAGGCCATCGGCCCCCAGGACGTACTAGGCACCCTCCTCAATAACCTTAAGGTGCAAGAACGCCAGAGTCGAGTGTGTACCACTGTCGCCATTGCCATCGTAGCCGAGACCTGCGCGCCCTACACTGTCCTTCCAGCGCTACTCAACGAGTACCGTGTTCCAGAACTCAACGTTCAGAACGGCGTGCTCAAATCGCTGTCCTTCCTGTTCGAGTACATTGGCGAGATGGGCAAGGACTATGTGTATGCCGTTACCCCGCTGCTTGAGGATGCCTTGATGGAGCGTGACGCTGTGCATCGCCAGACCGCATGCGCCGTTATCAAGCACGTAAGCCTGGGAGTGGTGGGGCTAGGCTGCGAGGACGCCCTGGCCCATCTGCTCAATTTTGTCTGGCCCAATATCTTCGAGACCTCGCCCCACGTCATCAACGCGGTAATGGGTGCCATTGAAGGTCTGCGGGTGGCCCTAGGGCCCGGGCTGATTCTGCACTATTTGCTACAGGGTCTCTTTCACCCGGCCACTCGCGTCCGGGAGGTGTACTGGCGCATCTACAACACCATGTATATGGGTGCCCAGGATGCGATGGTGCCGTACTACCCCCCTGTTGAGGACGACGAGCGCAACACCTATGAGATGCCCGAGTTGAGCTATGTACTCTAACGTAGGAGAAACCGACAAGAGAGTTGCAATAAAATACCCTTTTTTTTGATAGTTAAACAGAATAGTTCCCCCCAAGTCATTAGGTCTGTTTGTTTGTAGCTTGACACACTGTGGTGATGGTGTGATTAGCTGTCAGCGCTACTGGTTAGAGAGCGGGAGGGATGGGGCATTGATAGTATGAGCCTGTTTACTGCTACCTACAAGGTAATCTACCCCAATAGCACGCAGATTCCTCTACCCTGCTGCGAATAGTTCGCAGCGCGTCACGTCCTTCTTAAAGAGTACGGGCTTGAGTCGCATTTCGGGTATTGCATTCCACGCCTGGGTCAAGGCATCTCCTGCCCTCCCTCATCCTACCAGTGCCGGCAAAATATCCTCCACTTGGACTCATCCCGTCCGCATGCTATTGCACACACACCCCTTCATTGAACCATCCCATCCCGTGCCCGACTTTGCCGCCTAGGTCCACCGGTGGTTGCGATCCCCTCCCTTAACCGTGCCACCGACCACCACATGTCAGTCCCCGCCCCGTCTGTAACCTGGTCGGGCCCGTCGGCCGTGGCGGCCCCAAGCGGGGATGCTACGCAACCCACGGCCCTCCTCGATTGGCTTGCGAGTCCAAACGCGGGACTCTGCACTGAAGGGCTTCTGCTGCTGGCCGACCGGTTACCTGTACTAACCCAGGCCACGGTCATTCAGGCCCGAAACGCTGTCCTGAATCGCCTACAGATCGAATCCCGAGCGCCCCTTCGGAGCCTACTGCAACGGCTGGCCACCCAGCTCTACGTTTACCCGGGGGTCGATGGTGGTGAACTCTTTGATGTTTTGTTGCGTCAGTTTCTCGGGGAGGACAACCGACATGACCCTAATCTGGTCTCTGGCACTATCACCCCCGACACTGTCACGCAAGACCCAGACAGTCCCACACTTACTAGCACCGGGCCCCTACTGACCGCCTTGAACGATGCACTCACTGCCGACGCGGGCCTGGTGCGGCGCCTCACGGCTCACCCGGGTTGGCAGCGGGCCTTCCTACGCCGCATTGCCCAGTCGGCCAATGCTTACCACGCCAATGTGCGATTGCTCAGCCTGCGCCTGTTCACGCTGAGCGGAGTGTTCAGCCGGCACTATCGGGTGACCCTGCCCGGTGCACTCCAGCTACCGGGGACGCTCAGTCGGTATCTGGCTGATGGGCATCCGCAGGTCCGCCGGACCGCCTTGGACCTCCTGTACGCGTCCCATCTGGCGGGTCATACCCTGCCATCGACGCTGTACCCGATTTGCGTGGAGCATCTCAAGGATGATTACGAGTATGTCCGCCTCAGTGCCCTACGCCTGATTTGGATCGTCAGTCGCCTCTATCCCGAGGAAACCCTGGAACTGCGCAAGGCCGACGGGGCCGGCTCGGGGCCAGCAACTGTCGAGAACATCCGCCTTGTCGACGACGCCTTCGTCAAGATTTGTGATGTGGTCAACGATTCATCTATGCGGCTGCGCACTGAAGCCTGCGTTCTCCTTGGCAGCTATGCCGACGTACAAGCCAACTATCTTTCCCAGACCTTGAGCAAGAAGATTATGTCCCATCTGCGCCGGCGACCAGCCTTCGGCAAACCCGGGGGCAAGCACGGGCCCCGGCGGAACATGATCCCAGTGGCTGAGGGAGACCTCGACGTGGAGGCCGACGAGTTCCGCATCTTGGACTCCGGGGCATGCGGGGCCTTCGTTCATGGTCTGGAGGACGAGTACCGCGAGGTGCGCAATGCCGCCATTCACTCTCTGTGTGCCCTTTGCCTTCGGTCCGACGACTTCGCCCGCCAAGCTGTGGATTACCTAGTGGACATCTTTAACGACGAGATTGATTACGTCCGGCTCAACGCCATCACTAGCCTCACCAAGATGGCCCACAAACACCATCTGACCCTGAACAGCGAGCAGCTCCAAATAATTTTCGGGGTGATGGCCGACGCGGACCCGACCATTCGGCAGGCCATCCATCGGCTCCTGGGTGCGATGCGCCTGGCTGACCTGGCCTGCGTACTGGCTACTACAGACGCCCTGATCGCCGGTCTGCGACGCCATCCTGACGACCAGCTCACCACCTACGGCTGCCTCCGCTATGTCGGTCGACAGCAGGCCTCCATGATTGACGGCGGCACGGTGGAACGTCTGCTCAACATCGAGAAGCAATATTTGACCCGGGAGTTCAGCCAGGACGACCCCGTACAGACGGCTTACCTGGCTCTGACCCTCAACGCCGCCAAGGCCCGGCCGTCCCTCCTGAACGTGTTCCCGGCCTTCGTGTTTAACTATGTACCGTACCTATTCGACCGTTACCCGAACTGCTTTCCAGAACCCCGCCAGATCCCGGCCCCGCGCAATAAGCCCTCTGAATACCTGTGCGACACCCAATTCCGTTACCGACTGCCCACCCAACGTCGGGACCAGCTCGCCCAGGTCATCCCGGCGGTCCGACGTGAACTTCCGCGGGCGTTCGCTCTGGCCGCCACTGCACCTGCCCGCGCCGACCGCTACCTTGCCCAGCTAGCCCGCCAACTGGCTGCCGTCGGGCCGGCCGGTGCCTGCGTTGGCCGTTGCCTCAGTCTCTTTATCGCCGCCTGCCGGGTGGCCCTCACTGCCCGCCGCGGGCCCTGGGCCGACCGCCGGGCTTTAGCGGCTGACCTCCTCGGCCGGGCTTATCACCTCGAGCACGCCTTTCTGGGCCAGTCCCCACGCACGCTCTACGTGCTGGCACGCCTCCGCCTTCTTTCCCACGCCCTGGCCCTCCAAACCGCCCCAACTGTTGACCTTGCACGACTCCCAGACCTTATTGACCGCGTCCGGCTCGTCCGCGCCCGCGCAGACCGCGCCGGAGATACTCCCGCTGCTGCCCTCATCGCTCTCCACACGGCCGTGACCCGCCCGGACGCCACGGCAGCCCAACTCCGGCTGGCCCTCGATCGGTACGTGACCAGCTGCCCTCTTGCCCCGTGCGGCGCGACCGATGCCTTTAAAGAGGCACGCGCCACCATGACGGCCCCCGTTGGGCACCCAGATAAACCGCGCCTCGTCCTGGGTGATTTCCCACTAGCCGTCGGGGTCGAGGCTGACCTCGCCTGGATCACTGACCCTCGAGCCCTACGCCTGCGGCTGCGACTGCCCGACCGGACTGTACGCTACGAAACCCTCCCGGCCGCCCATTTCCGACCTACGGCGCCCTATCGCTACCACTTGACGACAACCGTCCGGATTCCGCTACCGGCGGTGGGCAATGCTGCTGCCGTGGCTTTCGACGTAGTCGCAGCCTACCCGCTCGACTGCCCCCGCGAGGACGCCGCCCTGCTCGGCCTACGGGACCACACTACCGCCCCCATCCCGGAAGATCCCTTACCTGTCGCTTACGTCGAGTTGCAGGAAGAACCGGCGCTGGTACACGTCCAGTCCCAGTTGCCGACCCAGGCAATGCCATGAATGTGATCAATTAAAGTATGGCGCTGCATCGGAGCCTGATTTTTTATAACGTCTTTCTTGTACGGTCCTGTATGTGCCCTTTCTCATAAGGGTATAATTGTATCAGGTTAAATATTTTACACCTGTATTAGACACGCTAGTTATGGGGCGACGTTTGAGTCTCAACCATCAACTAGGTGAGAGGGCCGTGTGCGTGTAGAAGGCTGTCTAACGGGGTATGCTCAAGAAAAGTATCCAGCCATTTAGTGGCGGTTGATGTCAACCGCGTACCACTGGTAGTATGAAGCGATACACCACCAGAGCAGCCCATCCCTATTCATCCGTACTACCTGGTTTAACATTCGCTTCTTTTGAATTAACCTTCGCATTGTCGCATGCGAGTCCTCGTCCTTCGCCGTACCCCTTTTTATTACGCATTCTCATTATCCGACTCTACCCTGGTTTTTTCGTACCATGGCGCGTAACCAAGAGAAGGCTCAGTCCATGCTGTACCGGTTCCGTGAGGCCCAGGCTGAGGAGCTGGGTCTCAAACCGATCCGCGAGAAGCGCCCCTACCTGGCATCCGAGGTCGACACGGTCCCTGAGGCTGAACGGTGGCGCCAGCAGGTCATCCGCGAGATCGCCCGTAAGGTTGCCAGCCTCCACGACTCCAGTTTGAGTGACTACCAGATCCGCGACTTGAATGACGACATCAACAAGTCCATGCGCGAGAAGCGACACTGGGAGGACAGGATACTCGAGCTCGGCGGCCCGGACTACAGCGTAAGTGCATGCGCAGGAGGAACTGTGGCCAGTTCAATGGAAGCGTGCCAGGCACCTAGATAGCCTGCTCGATTTACTTACGCGCACCTTACCACCCCCTGTCAACGTACCTTAATCCTAATGTCAGAAAATTGGGCCCAAGATGCTCGATCACCAGGGCAAGGAGGTACCTGGTAACCGAGGGTACAGGTAGGTTACGGTCACTGGTCAAACTGGTTTCATCCCAAACGGGGATACTTCGATCAACCCACCGTCGCTGCCAATCTGTTTTGACCACTCGTCACGCACCCTTGGTACGCTCCTGTGACTATTCAATCCTACCATATACCAGATACTTCGGCCGGGCGAAGGACCTTCCTGGAGTCCGCGAACTGCTGGAGCAGGAAGGTAAGTGTATCTGGCCCATGGAGCCAGTGGGGGCCGGTAGTTGACTTGACAACCTATCCCGCGACAACTGCAGCTAACCATCGACCGATTTCACACTCCCTTCTTCTGACACTCTATGACATTAAGCGCCGAAACTGCCACAAAAATCCCGGCACGAGCTGTACAAACGCATCGATACAGACTACTACGGCTACCGCGACGAAGACGACGGCGGGGTGTTGGTCGAGTACGAGGCCCAACAGGAGAGGTTATGTAAGTGATCCATAGGCAGGTTAAATATCCCCCGGCGGTTGACCATCGGGGGGGGAGGTCTACATACCATGCCACCCAACGAGAAGTCGAACTAAACCACGTTCACCACCCTACGCTCCCAATAATTTCCTACTCGTCTATTTCACCCATTACAGTGACCGACAGCTTGAAGTTAAATCCCAACCTTACACTGTCAGATCAGGAATCCGCGAGCGGTAGCGAAAGCGAAACGGGGCGGTCACCGTGAATATTTACATTGCATCGAGATGGCTACCGCTATAATCAACCTCACGTTATCGTTCATTCGTCCTAGTTCTAGTATTGGTTGATACACACTATCTAAGTAAACGACTTATCTGTATTTTTCAACAGGATGAGGCTGGACACTGAGGGGGCCGCCACGCTTATCGTTAATCAGCCTTAATCACCTCAAGCTAATATGAAGTCACGTGATATTATACCTATAATCAGAGATGCAATGTTGACGAATATATGGCTGCTAAACTCGGCTATTAGCAAAGATTTTGAAAAAGGAGTGCATTATCGCTGGACTTCGCACTTCCTGCATACCTCGAGGAAGGTAACCCCGACTGGACTATCAGTTGGGCTCGAAACCACCACTGACCCACTACATCTTGCACCGCAACAACCAGTATCCATACAGCCCATTGCCCCTACCTCCCTTCTTGAGGACCTGACAGTTCACCTTGTTGGTCCACTCTACACTACTCACATTTCTTACCACTATGGCCACTCCAGTGCTACACCCAGTGGATGTCATTCCCCGGTTGTACCTTAACCGTACGGCACGAGTGGCCCATGACGAGACCTACGTACTCCAACTTTGCTGGATTCCGGCCTCCCTTACACACCACGGAGAGACCTCGGTCACCGGTACTTTGACGCAACTGGCTGCCAGCACATCTAACCAACGGATTACCCTTTATGATGCCCAGCGACTGGCACCCGTTCACGAGCTCAACTTCCATGCCGGTGCGATCAAGCACATCCAACCCGTGGCTGGTCACCCACACCTGCTCCTGAGCGCCGCCGCGGATAGCTGCGTGGCCATTTGGGATCTCCGTACAGCCGGCGCCGGAGACGGACCGGTCCAGCGAATCGCCGCCCCGGTGCCGAGTTTCCGTCAACCGCGGCGCGGTCAGGACCCTTTCGCGGTACTGGCGGCGGACGTGGACGGTGC
>JANBPT010000144.1:0-66528 GCA_027575765.1 Tieghemiomyces parasiticus | reverse complement strand
CCTTTATTGCTGACCCACGGCAAGCCCACCGGGGCACCACCCAGGCGCCACTGACGAATATACACCCTGCCCTTCAGATCACGGACCGCTGGCATATCTGTAATGCCACCTAAATGGGTATAGAGCCACCCACACTGCGACCTCAGTGGCTGCCTAAACTGGGACAACCCCACACTCGAGCGCAATGGAGGAACCTTTAACCCTCCCAAAAGAATAAGAAATAGCAGCTGAGCCCCACACCATCTCGGAGATGTTAAGCTACTAAGGCGGTCCCCTGCATCCCCCGCCCACAGGTGTCATCACCCTCAGTATAAGAATTTATTGATGGCTTTTATATCCATCCGGCCTTTCTCGGCGCCAGAGGGGTGAGTATCACATGCATAACCTTATCACCGTACTGCTTAGTTTCTAACGAACCACTAACGGATATATGACTCTCCGACGCGAGGACCTCGGCTATAAGGGGTGCTCGAAAACACTCGATAGCATAAGCATCCCTCCCCGATCACCGTTTTGGCCACTCTTTCGCCCGCTTCCATGCCACCCCTCACTTACGCACCATCCTCTGCACCTTGCCCCGCCTTCTACTGAAGGAAACTCCAACGACCTTGATTTTGGACTGTTTACGTTTGACTTTTTTTACTCCGTATTTATATTTCCTCTATTTACACCAACGTTTCCTCCTGTTTAATTATTACTAATCCTTGTTTATAATATAGATGACACTAATCTTATTGCGTCCCGTGATACTTTAGGTCTCAGGTACTGGCACTATACATGAAATCTAGGAGTGGCTAAGGTGAGAAGCCGAACGGTTAACCCCAACGTAGAATTGAACCATTTCTCGCTTTGTAGCTTATCTTTTTACCTCCTCACCATGTCCATTTCTAAAGCTCCTTCCCCCACCCCTGCTCAAATGTACCCACTGTAGCCTACGGGCCATCATTTATCAAGGTTATCGTGAGGGCCACAGTGTATAGATTGTTATGGTATCTAAAAGTTCTGTCGTGTTGTGCTTGGTTGCTCCTTCCCCACCACCGTCAACGGGTGGCTAGCTCACTTTCGTACGGGTCGCTACTCCCATGGAAACGAGACTAAGTATACCCGCCCGTTCAATGATATTGGAGAACAATGCAGTTCACGAAACCTGTAGCTATTTAAGGTAAGCCCCCGAGTAACTGCTGAACAGCCAACCCATGCCTGCCGCACTCCTTCCACCACCATACGGAAGAGCCTGCGCAAGGACTTGGGGCTGGGTAACCATCTCAACCGCTGGATCTCCCTTTACTTCACCAACGACCTGCGCTACCAATGGATACGTTTAGTTACCAATTCGCTGCAGGAGTTCAACGGGGCCCGTGACTGGCTGCCGGACTTCATTGCCTCAGGTGGCGAGACTAGGGTATACTTTTAGGGCTCACACTCCGATGCTAACTGCCAGAGGTTGTGCCCCAAAGGCGGTCCCAGTCCCAATCCAAGGTCCACCGGGGCCATGTCGTACCCAAGGTTATGTTGGTAGTTTATTTGCCAGATGCGACCGAGTGTACCTGCGTGTTTAGCCCCTCGCCTGCTAAGGACACCAAGACCCACCAGACCCAATATGGATTGTGGCCCACGCTGCAGATCTGGGAAAAGGTTCATTGAAGTTAGAACCGTCCCCCTCCGTAGTTCCAGCACAATAATGCATCTCGACGTCGAGCTGCAGCCATCCCTGCCACTTTTTCTAGTGCCAGATGCCAAGCTCCTCCAGATCTAATCTAGCTTCCCCACTTTGCGACTTCTGCTTGTTTAGGGTTGTCAAATGGCTGCTATGTAGTAAGAAGCTCACACATTAGAGGGTGTTACGGACGCCTGATAATTTGAGCTTACCAGGCCCCAACTAAGTGACTGTAGAGCCCGTTTTGATAGCTGGCTAGGACGAGCTCGCCAAGCTGTACAGAGTGATGATTGCTGTTTGAAATAAGCAGCATTGGGCTTTTTAGATAACGTGGACCTTATGGGCCTGCGGTATAATAGTACATGTGCGGCGTTACTAGCCGTACGCAAACAGGGTCGGCAGAGGGAGTTCCACACTCCCCCTCTTTACTCTACTACCGGACCAGGTCGCAATTTATGGACCAGACCGATGCGACCCCATTGCTGCACGAAACCATTGATTGACTCGTACGCCCCGCCTTGTTCCAAACCTGACTAGGGGTTACTATATGGTGATCTACTACAGCAGGGTTGTGTGTGGGCTTGCGGGACTGATAGGCATTTTGCCACTTTGGAAATTCTGAAGATTAACTGTCAGCCTGCTCCCCACCGATAATTTAAGAGAAAAGGCCCTTCTGCACATCAGCGTGTTGTACTTATATTCACTCTACTAATATAGGCCTAGTGAGCTAGGATAGCTCCTCTCAGTAAATCGGGTGATTAAATGGCAACCTAAAAAGGGAATAAGTAGCCAACTCAGACACAATAACATGTTAACATAGGCACAACCCTTATATAGCTAGAGCCAGTCGTATCAGGGTTTCCAAAACTCATGAAGGGTCACGACTCCGGCCTCGATGAACCCATGGTTCAGGTACAAGCGCCGGGCCTCGTCCACCGTAGTCTCGATAAAGACTTCGCTCTCCACCCCGGGCGATGGCCGGCATAGATAGTCTAGCAGCGCCCCACCGACCCCCCTCCGCTGGTAGGCTGGGTCAACCGCGAGACTCTGAATCAGACGTACCGCCTTTCCGGCGGTCGTAACGACATCCGGGTGATAGGCCACACTCACACCTGCTAGTACGGGTGCGGTGTCGTCCACTTTCCCCGGCAAGGCGGACGAGTCGAGCTCGCCTATCACCAGGGTAAAGATGGACGGGCGGTGTAGCTGGGCGGTGAGCTTGGGTTCGATCCAGGCCGTGTCGCCCCTAGTGTCATAACCGAAAGCACGCGCAAAAACGGCGGCACAGCGCGGCATATCAGCCAGGGTGGCCGAGCGGACCCGGACCTCTCTGGGAGAAAGGTTTAGGGTTCCTGAAGGGTCATGCTGCAACAATACTAAGTCCTCCTCGAGATGACCTGTCCATCCGTGGGCACCAGCCACGCCCGAGGCCTTACCGTGGGGGTCCAATGGGCCGTAGGTCACGAGTCGCGGAACGATACTGTGCGCCTGGTAGTGCCCCTCGGTCTGCTTAAAGGCCTCCACGAGGATGTCGCTCGCGTCTGGAGTATAAAGAGACGCCGTTACATGACCCTGGTTGCTCTGGTGGTGGGTCGGGTTGGCTGCGTTAGTGTACAAAACACCCCAGGGCATTGGGGTGACCTCCGCGGCTAAACTCTGGCAATAGGACAGTGTCCAGCCCAAGTAAACCCGGAAGAGGTCGGTATTCACCGTCACAGTCGGGTTGGTCATTGTAGTGTTAAGAGGTACGAAAAAAAAAGGATGTCTCGTGGGAGGGAAGTGGGCTAGCGTGGAAGGGCAATACGGGAAGCGCAATGGCTGTAGTAGTGAAGGTATTATCAGGGAGCCCTGATTCCTAATGGCTGACCACCGCGGAATGGCTAGTTCCAGTGTAGAGTGGTCTCGGAATGAGAGCCCGACAGCCTCTCTCTTCCGGACAGTGATGCCATACATAACTCTATTTACTGCCTCGCTAACTTCAAGTTCTTCGGCTGCTAGCGCACTTTACACCACATGTCGTCCGCACTAACCAATCTACTTCGTCTTAATGACGACCCATCAGTAAGAGGCGGCCGGCTCTCTGGTGCCCAGGCGGTCGGGGTCCAAGCGACCCCGGGGTTCGCCTTCACCGTTACCAACGAGCACGAAGTAAACCTTCTCCCGACACCCACCCGCAGTTCAACGGCCGCCGTGCTGTCCCCTCAGACCCCACTGCAGACCCGTTCCACTTCCCCCAGAGCCGATATCTACGAAACTGGCCGCCTCCAGCAGCGGTTTCCCCAGGGTCTCAAGGTCTATATCAATGTTACGAGTTCGGACCGTATGCCGCCGCCCAGTACGGATTCAGAAACTGAGATCCAGAAGGCCATCCACGCCGACGTTTCCACGGTTTATCAAGTCCCGGTGTACTTGGGTCCGCCTGTAGATATCCAGGATCCCAATAACGGTAGGTGATGCCTCGCCCCTAGCGGGCTAGTGATGGCCGCGGAGTACTCCTCGGACGAGCCGTGCCGGCAAAACGGGGCCGCTGCAGCTCAACCCACCATTAACCGTCGGAATCACGTACTCCTTGCTTCTACCTGGTCCACATCCAGAGTCCCGCCCGGCCGTCGTCCTGGACACCATTATCCACCCTCGTCCTTTTGACCGCGCCATGAAAGACCCGGATTTCCGGCTGTACATTATCGAGCTCTGTATCGAATGGGTCGAGGAACGAACCCAGATGCAGCTGAGTCGGCGTAAGTGATACCCTCTGCGAAACCTTGACGGATTGACCTCGTCCAATAGACGCGATTGCCTGCCACCTTGATTAAGCCAGACATCTAGGGGGGTCCGACTGAGTATCCCCGTTAGACTAACTTGGTCACCACTGAGACTTTGTCGTTACTCCCCTCTCCTTATTTTGTTGGGCTCCGCAGACTTTCAGATCTGCCCGAAGCCCTACATAGGGTCCTTACAGACACATACGATCGACCTGCCAGCCCCTCGACCCATCGAGGAGCTTGGTGTGGGCACCTCCCGACCAAAGTCGCCGGTATCTCCCACCGCGGTCCGAGTCACCCCGCGGACGCGCTGCCGCCGGGACAACCTCTGCGTTTTAGTGGTGGATCTGAGTCAATACAAGGTGAGGGCCGAGGCGTAACCCTCAGGCCGATCTGTAGAGGTATATATAGGGCTGCGCTCCCTTTCTACCTACTAACCGTTTATCTAAACTACACCACCCTCACCCTTACCCTCCCCCGACTTTCGAAATAGCCCGACCCAAAGCACATAGCGGTCGAGGTGGGCCCGGAACAAGTGTTGGTAAAGCTCGGAACCGCCCGCGACCTGACCTTCCGCCACGGGCTCGCCGGCTTCAAACAGTACCGGGTGATATACGTCAAGGAAACGCGGCATCTCCATTGCATTCTCGCCAAATAAACAGGGGTCTACTGGTTCTCATCATGCAGCAAGTCACACCTTTGGTTGAGCCGCATATCTGATTCATTACGTCTCATTTCCCGATACAGAATTGACTAAATAGGGCATCCAGGATCTGCTCTACACCCGTCCGACCGGTGAGTTGACCGAGACAGTGGGCCGCGCGGCGCAGTTCTTCGGCAGCTAGGACGACGTCGGCCTCCTCCAACTCGAGGAAGTTCTCCAGCGCCTCCAAGCACCCGTGGAGGTGCTGACGGTGGCGAACCTGGGTGATGCCCGGGTTGGCCAGATCCGCCGTGTCAAAGGCCGCACGGAGTCGCCCGGTCAGCCGGTCGAGGAGCGCGGTGAAACCATCCTGTGATAGACATGAAAGAGGTACCACGTGGCCGTCCCTGGCTAGCGGATGGTGCCACGCGAGCTGCTCGAGGAGCCTCGGGCGAGCGGACGGCGGTACCAGGTCCCATTTGTTGAGCACAATCAAGTCGGGATTGACAGGCCACGCGGACGAACTACCGGGAACCGGTCCGATACCAATGTGCTGAAGGGTGGACGTTAGTCGATTAGTGGCCGCAGAGTGGCAAGAGGCCTGACCACTGTCCAGAAGCGCGTGGGCGTCTACCAAGATCAGCCGGAGATCGGCCTGGGCAAGTCTGTCGGGTGGGATATAATTTACGGAGCACATATGAGCGAGGGGGTAATTGAGAAAGGATACACCCGATAAAGTCCATGCGTGAACAAACATGGTCCCAACGGACACGGAAGTTGGCCGTGAGGATGGTCGTCAGCCCTACCTTTCCTTGGCCCGTCGGACTCCTTCCATTTCGATGGTGTCGCCCGACTCACGAATGCCGGCGGTGTCCGAAATAACCACCGGGTAGCCACCAATGTCCAGGGTGGACTCGATCACATCGCGCGTCGTCCCGGCCTGATCCGACACAATGGCCACCTGGCGTTGGGCTGTGAACACCGGTGCGATCGTTAAGGTATCAAAGCGAAAGTGAGAGGAGGAGATGGTGGTTAAATTGTGTGCCCTGGTGACTGTACGCAGTTGTGGGGTGCCAAGGTCATTTGGATGAGAATAGAAGGGTTGTCGACAGGAAAATTGTACAGGTATCTGCCTTACCTAGTAGGTTTAGGAAACTGCTTTTACCCGCGTTAGGTGGGCCAGCAATGGCCAGGTGAATACCCGTACGGACAATCTCCCCCCGACGGTTATCGGCCAGATGTCCACGAAGTTCCTCGGCGAGTTGATAGACTGAGTCACGGACTGGCGATTTTAGGGAGGGAGAGGGAAGGTGGAAAAGAGATTACAACCTGCTGGTTAGGCCACTACAATGCAATGCGCAAAAATCGCTAGTAGCTTAGACTTCCGGGCCGGGATAGGGTTACAGGCCCACGTACCTTGGGCGTACACGCCTTCCTCAATATTCTCGTCCTCGCCAAAGTCGATGACCGCTTCGACCAGGGCAAGAGACCGGACCATCGATGTACGCCATCGTTCGCACAGTTTGTATAGAGCACCCTAGAACGGGGATAAAATAAATGCGGTGGTTAAAATTAAAATCAGCTTTGCGCCACCACATTGGCATATTTCTTTTTCCAGAGGGGTGTGCACAGTGCGCACATTGTGTAGATGTCTCGCTGTGGACACTACGCCCCGTAACTCACCTCCGCCTGGCGCAGAGCCTGTTTGCGTTGGACCTCGGTTTCCGCGCTGAGAAGGTCAGCCAGTCCCTCCAGGGATGTCAGGTCCAGTTTATCATTGTCGAACGCCCTGTGAAGAAGGATATGATGGACGCGGGAACATGGGGCTGCGAATGGTTACCAGGGAGACGCATATCCGATATAATACAGAGTATATTTCGGGGTCTATCCGTATTCGCGCATCGAACCGAGCCTGGTTTACAAGATACTTACCTGCGTGAAAATTCGCCTTTGTCAGCCATACGGAACTGGGGGAGCGATGCCAAGGCATCCAAAACGGCCCGGACGACGGCCACCCCGCCGTGGGTGTGCAATTCAGCGACGTCCTCGCCAGTATAGCTATGGGGGCCTAGCACAGCGGACAACGGTGTACGCCGCAGGTTCAGTTGGAATAATAATAATAGTAATGATAGGTGCCCCATGTGTTAAGCTTTGTCTATTAGCAAGTGGCCATAGCAAAGGTAAGATCGCCATCTGCCGTTGCAATACTACCGCGGACCGCTGGCATTGGCGTCGTCTTACCTTGGAAAAATATGACGAGAGCGTGGTCCAGCGTGTCGCCCGTGGTGGGGTGCACTAGAGTACGGATGGCGGCACGTCGGGGCTTGGGTAGGTCGGCCGGCAACTCACTATGGCGGCGGCGGGTCATTATGTGCAGGCACTGTAAAAGGTGGGGAGGTGTGGGGTTGCACCATATAGTAAGTCGAGCGTAAGCTATGAGAGACGGTCAGTCAGGCCTAGCAAAACGACTCCAGCTGGGTTCCCTCTAGGTTTCCGAGTATACCGAGCACTAATATATAGCGACCACCTACCTCTTTGACACCAGGTCCGGAGACCCGGATCACCGCCACGCCGGCCTTACCCGCTCCCGACGAAAGGGCAAAGATGGTGTCGCGGGCTAGGGTTTGGTCCGGCGATTCGGACGGGCTAAAGGGACTGGCTACCATTCCAAGGCCCCTCTGACAGCTCCCAGTGCGAAGGGCTTGACGATTGGTTGATGAGTAAGGCAACTGCCTTGTTTGTCCAACTGACAAGGGCAACACCAACTGAGTTGATCCTTGATTCAACCCGAAGGACCGCAACCGCCCCGACCTGAATAGCCTGGTGAGCGTGAGACGCTGCATTTTAAGTCGTTCCTTGGGGGTCCCGGTAAGACGACGGCAGGCCCTGGTTGTCGGGGAGGGCGCTCTTAGCGAATACACCAACCGGGAGCGCTGTAAGTCGAGGAGTTCTCAGTATTGAGGTAGAGTGGGTAGGTATTCGCCAGGGAGTTTGAACTCAATCTGGGCCCCGTTAGTGATGCAGAAGGAGTAGGGGAAAGCATTGGCTACCATTATATTGGCACCCTCTAGACCTGGTGAAAAGTAGTCAGTGTATGGCATGTGGTCCAGTCAAAAACGGGGCACAGATCTGGTTGGCTACTCTGCTGTGCCGTTGAACCAAGGAGGAGGAGGGGGGGTTAAGTGGGAATGGGCGATGAGCTATGTAGGTCCCACGAGCCTATGGTTGGGCGCGGATGTCTGGTCATGAGGGCGGGTTGCCATCCCCACACATTGATAGTCCCCCGTTACCAGTGGGCACTGGTCTAATCTCATTCCGCCACATGTTGTATCCATCTTACCTAACTACCCATTTTAGCTAGCTGCACTTCCCCTCGCGACTTCCTCTCTGCCGATACATCTCAACATGGCCGCTTCTCGTTCCGGTGCGTTCCTGGGTGGTCTCCTGGTCGCCGCGGGCACCTACTATGCCATCACCACGAATGTTCTCGGCAAGCTCAAGCGGAGCCGGGCCACCCTGATCCAGGCCAACTCTAATCTACGCCGGGCCACAAACACCGAGGAGGAGGTAAGTGCCCTACCCTTCGTGTTCGACGGCTGCAGGAGCTGGGGGCTCCAATGCGGTGAGCAGGGTTCTAAACTAACTGCTTGAATTGCGCCGCATTCAACCCGCAACCTCTCTTCACGTCCTCTACCTACTACTGTAGGATTTCGAAGCGCAGACTGCGTCCTCCGACGCTAAGGGCCAGGGTGATATTCCCCGCATCCTCAGCATTTACCACGAGGAGAAGGACCGTATGCAGCACAGCATAATACCCCGGGCCAAGGACACCTGGAACCAGCAGCTGCTCCGCCTAGCCAGCCGCGTCCACGCCGCCCAGCAGGACGTAACCGAGTGGATCTGGGGTCGTGTGGAAGGGCCAGGCGACAAAAAGCAGTAACTAGTCAAATCGGCAACTACTGGCGATTCCGCATGAAAGGAGCGGGTCACTATTTAGAATAAAAACCAGGGCGCTGCCACACTGGGTGTTATACCGAGCAATGTTCCTGGGTGGCTGATGCAGTTGTTAGGGAGGCACCTCTGGGAGTGCCGCCGTACTTCCCATGGCCACAGTTCCGCACCATTGACTGAAGGACATGTAGGCTGATAGTTTATTCAATAGTGGGGCCATGTGTAGGCGCAAGGACTGGAAATGCTAGTAGGGTCGGCCATGAGAAGCCATGAAGTGTCGAGTAGGGCTAAAGCGTACAATGTATCGAGTGCCAATAGTGGCAGGGTACAGGTAAAGGGCAAATAGAGTAGAATACATACATATTGGGGTAGGGGGAGAGGGGCATCGAATTGACCTGGTGGCTAACACACAGTTACCTAACGGTCGAGTGGGGCCTGTTTGACACCGTAGCGCGAATGGAACGTGGTGCAGGCGCTGGCCCGGGCGGTGCCCGTGATTTCGTTGAAGGACCGGCAATACTTGATGGGTGGGGTGTACAGGTGGAGAGAGAGAGAGCCCTGGGTCGGTAGGGCATTTCCGACGCGGTGGAGGCCGATTCGGTCGTGTATGTAGGTCACGGCGTCGGTGGCCAGGTGGGTCTCCTTCTGAATGCATAACGGCCCCTGGGCTTCCCCATCACTCTCGGAGTGGGCGTCTGGGCCGGGACTCGTTACCACGGCTGCCGGCCAGTGGTACTGGGTCTCGGTCAGGGTACCGTCCAGCACCTTCATGACGCAGTGACTGTGCGAGTGGTCGTGAACGGGACTGGTAGTGGAATACGGCGGAAATGGGGAAGCGGCCAGGAAAAACTGGAAGGTGAGGACAGATCGATACAACCAGTCGGAAAGCGGCGAGACTGCGGTATGGGGCGGGTCGCCCAAGGTAGTGACTTACCTCGCTTGGCCAGGGCCCCAGGCCAAGATGAGCAGGTTGAACTTGCCGTTCCCATCGTCGACCAGGTTACGGGTATATCGGTACCGGTCAAAATGGGCATACTGCCGCCAGTCGTCCGGGTTTGACCGGTAGCACTCCATGAGAGCCTGGATGCGGCCAACGTTGACATGGTCAGAGTCCAGACCACCGTCACCAAGCTCGTAATGGATGGCGCGCACGAGGAAGGTCAGGTCGAAGGTGAAGGGGAGCGGTTTGGGTGAGCGCAGCAGGACCATGAGGCGCTGGAGCTGGCGTTCACGGTTATCCGCGTCCGAGGGCAAGGTGTGGCGGCTACAGTAGGGCATATGGCACGGCACCGCACTGACAGATGTGAGCTGGTTGAACATGGTGGGCAGGGCGGCAGAGACACGAAGAGAGGAGAGAAGGAAGAGCGTGGAGAGGGACAGGCAGGGTACAAGCGAATCCGGTAGCGTGTAGGAGAGAATTTTATAAATAATAAAAAAACAAGTCACAAGAGAGGTTGAGGCTCTGATGGTATTATATTGGGCCGAAAGTCGGGAGGGGGAGTCCGTTGCGGATTTATATATGGAGGCGCGACGCAGGGTCTGGGGCCTAGAAGAGAGTCTGAGAGGCCTGGTGCCAATGAATGGACGGTCTCGTGAGCCTCCCAACGCGACGCGGCCCCCCTCCCCAGACACCCCGTGTGCGCTGGACAATCCAATGGCCAAGGCGAGGAGAGGAAAGAAGAGGGATGGGCCGCCCGCTGCCGACGTCTTAGAACCCATGTGGGGTAGCAGAGGAGGGGTGGATGCTGCTGATACTCTGAGGCCGTGTTCGACAGGGCCAGGCTAGCAGTTCGGGATCCCTATCGGCTCCGAACTCGAAGAGAGAAGGTGGCGGCGAAGACTAGGTAGGGGGCCAGGGGCAATGAGCGCCAGGGCAGGTGGTGAAAAACAAAAACCAGTCACAACGAACAGGGGTGGGGGAATGATCAACGCATGTAAAGGAAGGGGGAGGGGAAGGTGCGGCCACATAATGAGGCCGGTGTGGCCCAGCCTGGCTTTTCAGGGCGATCCTTGCCCCTCCTTTTCGTCTCTTGCTCGACCTGGCTTGTCTTATCGCAACATCAATTCTTTTACTCGCATAGTTCGTTACAATACCGCGAGCAGTCCCCTTGCGCCAGCCTAAATTATGCGGAGGACCGCTACAGTATTCTCTGGGTCATGGGTGCCATTACCGCCGTCGACGTCAATCGAGGTAGCCTTTAATCTTACATCTGTCGTCTGCCACCCCTAGCATTGCCAGAACAGCTAACGTGCTGAAAACCTCGTGGAAGAGGTGGATGATGGAGAGCCCCCCATTCGCCAGGAAAATGACAGGCTGGGGAAGCCATCGGTCTGCACGAGACCGCGGCCGTGCCGACAAGGTATCCGCCGATTGGTGAGTCCCCAAGCCGATCCACTGGCTTCGCTCTTCAACATGGCTACTTCCTCCAATTGCCCGGGCTCCCGCCTTATCCTTCTCCCCGAACCTTAGGGAATCCACTATTAACTTAATGCAACCAGATAGTCATGCAGCCTGAGCCTGATCGTATTAAGATGAGGTGGAGGGGGGGGGGGGCTCTGCACACTGCGTGGTTGTAAGGCCAATCCTACCACAGTGTGTGGGTGGGGGGGGGCGGCGTGCGGTTCATTCAGGCGGACAAAGCAGTCACGGGAGGCAGACAAACATTATCGCAATCATCCGCACTGCAGCCATGCACCCTCCCTACTTTTCACCCCCACGTTGGCCCACTTTCTGCTTGAGGAACGCCAATGTAATTGAGCTCCACCCCCCTCGGCTAAGCCGTCTGCCTCGCGTTTATACGGTACTGCGTATTTCGTAGCGCTGGGCCTTTTTTAAAGGCACGCTGGAGAGGTTATGCCGAGCAGACGGGTGAACGACTCGTGTACTGAGAACACAGGATAGTGCAGTGTTGCACAGGTCCCATTCTAGCCAGTTGAATGTAGCATCTCGTCCACCGGGCTTATCAACAGGTTTACACACGGCGAACCGGGTAAGGTCCAATTGAGGCACTTCGTTGGAACTTTCTGAGGCCGTAGACAATTAAATTATAGGGGCAGTGTATTGTTGTGGCTACGCCAAGTCTATTTTCCACCCGTAACCCACGAAAGGGCTGGCCGTTACAAGCATACCGTACAGTATCGTTGCCTATTATATGCGTGGTGGCTAACAGTGGCCAAGCAGTCTGCTCGAACAGTTCCGTTCGGGGAAAGTTTGGCGGACACTATCGGAATTCGGGGCATGTAAAGTTACTGTACGACGCCTCCCACCTTATGGCACGTCGCTTCGGCACCAATATACCAAACGGACGAGGTGCCCGATACCACAACGGGCTTGGGCTTCTCGAATTCGTCCCCACAATCTCATATCGGTGGCGTGCCTATAACATTCCATTACTACGAAGGTAAACAGCAAGTCACGGCCGCACACGGGCCGTGGACGTCAGAGTTTACCGTAGGTTACGACCTTGTGACCTTCGGTGACTGCTTTTCCGCATGGGTGACCCTGCACATGGCCCTGGACGGTTCCTCCCACGGCTGTATGGCCGCCATTGGGCTACCGCCGGTGGGTGCCGGGCTGCTCGTTAGCAACCCCAACCTGCATGGTATAATAGATTAGGTGATAAGAGTCTTCCTTTACAGTATTCGGACGATATCGTACAGCAGGATCCGCCCTGCTATTGAGCCAATCCAATATTCCTCACTCTCTCTGCACCAACCGTCGGAGTCGTGTTGCCAAAATGGGGGTGTATTTTTTTTTGGGGGGGGGGGCAAACATCACTGCTGCCTAGTGAAACAGTCGCCCAAGTGGACACACTCATTATACCCCTCCCACATTGCCACTGTCGGCAGCTCCCCAATCTGGGCTGTAGCGTTAGTTGCGGGGTAAGAGGTTAGCACGCCCCACCCACATGGAGGATGTTACCAGCTGTGACCGACCAAGTTGCCGCAGCCGGAGGAAGTTTCGTTCCACTAACCTCACATCAGCAGAATAGGGCGTGTCTCGTCTGAGTGACTCCGGCCGGCGAACCGAGGCACATTGCCGCCTCCGAATTTTTCAATGTACGCACTTCTGCCCTTGATGCTTGTGCATCTCGTCATTCCGATTCCCGACGAACCACCGCTAGCGATGCGCAACCTATACCACGAAACATTTCCGGTCGCTCAGTCTACTTGCTTTGGCTTACGTCGCCCAACCACGTCAAACCTCGCCTTGGCCCACCATGGTGTTGTCAACACCGGCGCCGCAGGGCCAGTGCATCCGCCTGGCTAATATCGACTACTACCTCAGCAACCGGCCCACACCCTGGGATCTCCCGGCCGTACACCCCGACCTGCTATCAGGGACCCCGCAGCAGGTACCCGTACTGCGCGTCTTTGGCCGACTGGCCTCCACGAACCAAGCGGCCTGCCTCCATATTCATCGGGTCTGGCCCTACCTGTACTTCCCACTCACCTCCTCCGAGCCCGTCACGGTTGCGGCACGCCGTCAGATCCTTGCCGCACTCAACGCTGCCCTCGCCACGGCGGTGGGTCGGAGCACCTGGCAGGCCAGCCAATCACCCCTGGTGGCCGGTCTGGAACTGGTCCGTGGCACGCCCTTCTACGGGCATCGGTTCGGCGAGCAGTACTTTTGGAAACTCTATTATGTTAACCCGGCTCACGGGTCAACCTTAGCCGCTCTGCTACAGAAGGGTACCGCGTTGGGCACGCCCTGCGAGGTGTACGAGGCCCACATCCCGTACATTCTGCAGTTCATGGTCGACTTCAACTTGTACGGCATGCGCTGGATCCACGTGGAGCGGTCCAAAGAGCGGCCGTCCGGTCCCCTCGACCCCGAGTTCGCCACAGTCGGCCTAGACCATGCCCAGCCGATGGGCCCCACCGAGCGGCTGACCTGGTGCCAAGCCGAGCTCGATACGCTGGCCGCGCACATTGGCAACCGACGCAGCGTGGGTGCGCGGTACATCCACGCCAGGGTGGACGGAGCTGCGCCACCGTCGCCGACGAGCCATGCCAAGTTCGTCCCTTCCCTAGCCGCCATCGAGGCGCTGGTGCATGGTTTCGTACGTGACCTTATATCGTCACCATCGGCAAGTACACCAAGTCACCCCGGTAAATCGGTGACCCCCAGGCCGTGTAGTACGGCTAAAACCACAGCTACTCACGAACCGACCCCGAAAACGGCGTGGGGAATGCACGCCCGGCTCCTGGACCAACTGCAAGCCGTACTCCTCGCCGATTCATACCAGGCGGAAACGGCGGAAGATCACCTCTCACTCAGCTCCGAAGAACTGGGTCACCTATGCCACCCGCACGTTGACCTGTTGCCCACGGAACGTATTGAGCTCTTTGATCAACTCCGACAGCACTGGGAGACCTTCCCTACCAACCTACCGGAACCCAGTGCTGGTCAGGCGACCGCACCCCAAGATCTGTCCCACCCGGTAACCACTGCCTTCGAGTCCCTGTTTCTGGCTTCGGATGTCGCAAAGGAACACGATCTGGTGTCACGTCCACCCTCCCGTATGGCCTCGCTTGACATGGCATGGCAGCTCGATATCGGGGCCATCAAGGGCCTCCAGTCGCCGTTTGAGAGCCCCTACCGGCGACCCACGAAAGCCCCGTCCCCTGGCGCCCAGGCGACCCAGGTTGCGACCCCGACGGAGCACCCGGCGGAGCTCGACGCACTGGAGCATCAAATGTCGCAACTCTGCGCCGCCCTAGAACGTCACCCCGATGTGGAGCCGGCGGTTGAGGAAGAGGAGGCGGAGGGGGAAGGGGCCTCAGACGGGAATAGAGGTCAGCAGCTCGATGACGTTAGTGCCGATGACGAGGAAATTTGGGAGGCCTTGCGTGATATGGGCCAGACGGAGGAAGGCGGGGACCTAGGGTTAACATATAGATCCGGCATGAGCGGTAGCGAAGGGTCGACCGAGGAGTCCAATAACGATGATTGCGATGCCGTAATGGGCATGCCTGAACTCCCGGCCCGGGGCCAACCTGCGGTGGTTTTTCCTGAATCACTGCTCTCCCAACCGCCATTTGGAGCGACTACCCCACCGGCCTTGGATATTCCGCAGATGGACGGTGCCGATGACGATGAAGACGAGGACGGCGAGACGGACATGGACTACACATTCCCCGATAGTGATCGTTTCGATGCCCGGACCTCCCGCACACGAGGCCGGGCGGGGCACCCACCACGTCTGCGTCGCACGATGCTGCAGTTTAGCCGGCAGCCACTCACGCCTAAACCCGGTATTGCGAGCTCGCGCCGGCAGGTCGTCGCGCGTGCCGTCTCCGTTCAGCGAAAGGAGGTCGCCGCTCCCCGCTCCCTGGCCTCCGAGCATGGGCGGGATCCGATCGAACCCACTACTCCTAACCACCATTACACACCGGCCAAACGTAACACATCTATCGCCCCGCTATCCGCCATTCGACCTCTTCAGTTTACAAACTCGCGCCGAGTAAAGCGGGAAGCCGTCCGCGGGGACCCTTCACTCAATCGTGACAACGCTACCGGTGAGGACCTGGCCCTACCACGAAAACGCCGCTCGACCGACCGGACGGCCGAGACTTCCACAGCGACTAGGTGGGGCCACCCCACCGTCATCCGTACCTTGCAGCCCCTGGCGTATGCTGGTCCGGCCGCAACCCATCTAACCCCTACCGCGCGGGCCCAACCCCGACTAAATATACCCACCCAGACCGGTGACGAGCGGTACCAATCCGTCGTAGATAAGTATGACCCGTCAACGGCACCACAGCTGTCCGAGGAGTTCAATTGTATCCCCTCTTCGCCCGGCGAACCCCCAGAAATACCGGTCTCCTCTGGTCATCGCTACCAGATGACAGCCCCCGTCAACTCACCAGCCCCGCATGCAAGGGACTGCGTTCGGCTGTCCCAACCACCGTTACCTATGTCTTATCCTTCGCCTGGGTGGCCCACCCTAACCACAACGCATGCTGAAAAGGGGCCCTACGGGTATGGCGAACCACATCCACCAGACTCGCCACCGCTCTGGGTCACTCCTGCAGAACCTTGCCACCCAAACCACGATGATGACGAACCATTAAGTACCCCGCATAGGCCGGCGGGCCCACCGGCGAGGATAACGGCTGACCGGCCCCTGACACTGCACTCCCTCTTTGATACCCCTATCGCCCAACTGGCATCACCTCGTAAACCTCTCCCGACGACGGGTCAGGCCCGAGCACGCCAGGGGGGCTCAGGTTCACTAAGGTCCGATCTGACAAAACAAGGATCAGTGGATTTATTTTCGTTAGCTTCTAAGCCGAACTTACCAGTGGTAACGCCTGGCCTACAATTCTCAGCCCCGGCCACCCCAACTCCTGCCCAGCGTCGGCTGCCGTCCGTTCTTGTTCCCCTCTGTCCTCCTCCACAGGTCGGAGGGATGACGGTTTCTTCCCAATTTTCAGAATCGCCCGAACCTGATCCCCTTCAAACCATCCAATCCGAAGCGCTGGACTGGGAAGATGAGGTGCCGTCACAAAGGTCGACGAACCCGGTCACCAGTGCTACACCATCAAGCCCTATGGCGAAAGTTACGATCCCCCTACCTTCGGACGCAATAGCGACCGACTCGATCGGATGTAGTATTTCATACGAACCCTCACCTAGCGGTACCCTTGTCTACCGATACCGTAATCCACCTCCGACTGCCGACGCGTTGCAGGGCTCACTACGAGATTACGGCCTCCTCCAGGCTCCCTATCCACCCCCGTTACCCGCCGATCCACCAGTTCGTGCGGCTCACTCGCGCTTCGACCCTGGGTTTCGCCACTGGACGACGGCAACCAAGCCACCATCACCCCGGTCGGTCTGCGCATGGCTGAACAAGAATCCGCTGGTACCCGTGCCACCAGCTACCCCAACGCTGCCAGCTCCGGCTCACCAAGCCCGCCCCGCGCCCACAACCCCGATCGTTAATCCGGCCGTAGTGTCGCAGGTAGGTTCCTTCGCTACCAATATGTGTAAATGTTATCCTTACGAATGGACATCCGGGATTCTAACGGTAGACTCACTTGACACATGCTCCATTAATGTCGGGGTTCAGATCGAGGGCCCCTTACCGTTCCTTGCCGAGGCCTTCAAAATAAGTCAGAGGTATTCTACACCAACAGCCGGCGAGCAGTCGGTTCTACTCTCCGTGTTGAGCCTCGAGATCCATGGTAAGTTACGTAAATGCCGACTGTGCACCCTTTAAGCATGCCATCGAATCGTGCGACTCAGGCCTTGCCTTCAGAATAGCACAGGTACTAAAATCGGCCCGTGGTGTGTTTATTTCGTTTCACCGTACGGCTTCCAGTCAATACGCGCGGCGAATTGCTCCCTGATCCCTTACATGACCCCGTGACGGCCATCTTTTGCAATCTATGGCTCCCCGTCGATGAAGCGGACGATACCCACCCGCCTGCCATCCCAGGGACACACGTCGCGCCACCCGTGAAGAGCAACCCGTGCTTCGTCCTCTACCACGAACCTACCTCATCCGTAAGCGACCAGGCGTCGCCTGACAGGGACTCGCCGCGCCGAAACGACCGGCAGGCTGCAATTTTGACCGCCTGTCGCCGCGCCAGTCGGCAGGTTCAGATCATTGTACTCGACTCGGAACGGGCCCTGTTGGAGACGCTCATCACACTGGTCACTCACGCCTGGGACCCGGACGTTCTATCCGGCTACGAGTTGCAGAACTCGTCGTGGGGGTACCTCGTGGAGCGCTGTTCGACGGTGTACCAGGTAGACCTGGGCCTCGAACTGTCGCGTTTGCGGCCGCCGGAGGGAGGAGGGCCCCCGTTGCCCCGCCCCTCGGCCTCCCATTCGTCGGGCAACTCGGACCGCAACGCCGCGGCGGAGTACCTGATGCGTAAGGCCTCCAGCCTCCAGGTCCCGGGCCGCCACGTCCTCAACCTTTGGCGGGTCCTCCGCAATCGCTGCACCCTCAATATCTACACCTTCGAGAATGTCGTCTACCATTTTCTGCACCACCGGTAAGCGGGTCAAATCGCCTGTCCGTCCGTCAGACCCTTTACCCTTACCCTGTATCGGCAATCCCTTCGGTAGTTATCGTATTACCCTTCCTAACCAGGACGATGTCTGCCACATCTTCCCCTAACCCCTTGATCTGTATGCGCCTTCAGAACTCCTTACTTTGACCCAGCCACCCTAACCCAATGGTACACCGACGGGCCGGATTTGCTACGGGGCCGTGCCTTCGAATACCATCTGGAACGTACTCTACTTAACAACCGCCTTTTGGACGCTAGCGACGCCCTACACCAGGCAAGTGAGTTCGCCGGGATCTACGGCGTAGATTTCTTCTCGGTACTGACCCGCGGGTCCCAGTACAAGGTCGAGGCCATGATGCTTCGGGTGGCTAAACCGGAGAACCTGCTTCTCCTGTCGCCAAGTAAAGAGCGGGTAGCCCAGCAGCGGGCTACCGAGTGCCTCCCGTTGGTGATGGAGCCCCGGTCCGACGTGTACCGTAGCCCGGTCCTGGTTCTGGACTTTCAGTCCCTGTACCCGTCTCTCATGATAGCCTACAATTACTGCTACTCGACCTGCCTGGGCACCGTCCGCACCCCAGGGACCCGGCAGGCAATAGGCGCGACCCAAATCGAGTTGCCCCGGGGTCTAGTAAGTACGCTGGTCCGTCATAATCAGCTACAGATCGCGCCCAATGGGGCCATGTACGTGAAGAGCGATGTGCGGCGGAGTCTCTTGGCCCGGTTGCTTAGCGAGATTCTGGATACCCGGGTGATGATCAAGCGGCGGATGGCTGACCTCAAACGCGTCCTGCAGGGACTTGAAGCGGATGTCTCCTCTTCGGCCCCTGCGGCATCACGTCTCCGCACCCGGTTGCGCAAACTGGAGGCCTTCCAGATGGCGCTCAAGATGATTGCCAATGTGACTTATGGCTACGTCGGAGCCAGTTACTCGGGCCGGATGCCCTGCGCCGACGTGGCCGACAGTATTGTCCAGACCGGCCGGGAGACGCTGGAACGAACCATTGCCACTATCAATGCCCACCCGACGTGGGGCAGCCAAGTTGTGTACGGCGACACTGACAGCGTGTTTGTTCATCTGCCGGGGGCCTCCCGCGACCGAGCCTTCGACGTGGGGGAGGAAATTGCCCGTACCATCACTCAAATGAATCCGGCACCAGTCAAGCTGAAATTTGAAAAGGTACGCCCGCTAGGCCACCCAGCGCGATCCTGAGTAGATCGGCGTGACCGATGATGGTCACCCCGGCCCCCACCTAACCTGCGGGATACCCACTCACTGCACCCCTCCACTCCCCTCACTCTTCCCTCCTGTAGGTATACCAACCCTGCGTCCTCCTGGCTAAGAAACGGTACACGGGCTTCAAATACGAATACCGCGGCCAGACTGAGCCCGAGTTTGAAGGCAAGGGCACCGAGACAGTCCGGCGGGACGGGTGCCCGGCGACCCAGAAAATGATGGAGAAATGCCTCCGCTTGCTCTTCACCACCAATGATCTGTCCGTGGTCCGAAGCTACCTGCACCGCGAATGGGGCAAGATTATGGTGGGTCGGGTCAATGTCCAGGACTTCTTATTCGCCAAGGAGGTCCGCCTGGGGAAGTACAGCCTAGGCGGCACGCATCTTCCGCCCCCGGGAGTCATCGTGGCCCTCAAACGGATGGCCCGCGACCCCCGCCAGGCCCCGCAGTATGGTGAGCGCGTTCCCTATATCGTGGCGTATGGCGGCCCCCAGGACCGGTTGGCCGACCAGATTCTGGACCCCCGCGAGTTCCTCGCCCAGTCCCACCTACGTCTCCACGGCCGATACTATGTCCTCAAGCAGATCATCCCTCCCCTTAACCGCGTGTTCACCCTCATTGGGGTGGATCTTCACCTCTGGTTCGCCGCGATGCCCCGAACGTCCCACGAAGACCGGCGGGCGATGTCCGTCAGGAATGCGAGTAAAGCGGCGGGGGCCCCACAGCGTGCCTTGGTTGCCCAGGCGACCCTCCACCACTACTTTGATAGCGGGGCCTGCGTGGCGTGTGCGGCTCCAGCACGGCAGGGTAAGTACGGGGGGCAGCCAGCCTATGATTCAACCGCATTGTTGTATTTATTTATTTATTTTATTTTCTTTCTTCCTTAACAGAGACTGTTTGCTGGTGTTCGAGCCTGACCCCTCCCCGGGTTTGTTTACTGGCTGTGGCAGAGCTTCCGAGTAGACTAGCCTTGGACTGACAAGGTACATGTCCCCTTCGCCACCATCACTAACCACCGCCTGCCTGCTTACCGACCCCCCCTCCCTCGATTCCCACGGCAGAACTCTGCGTTACATGTCAGACCAACCCACCTTCCACCGCCTATGTTCTCCTCCGTAAACTTCGCCAGACCGAGCGTCGCTTCGACTACCTTACCAAAGCATGCCAGGGCTGCACGGGACTCTCACGTGCGGCGTTGCGGCCAGGCCACGGTGGTCCGTTGGTGTGCGCCTCCCTCGACTGCCCACTGTACTTTGATAATGTCAAGTGCTGCGCCGACCTGCTGGCCGGTGATACCTACGCTGACGCCCTGTCCCTACTGGAATTCTGAATCCTACGGTGATAACCAAGGTCAGGGGGCCAATGAGACCCATCGCAGATAAACGTAGAGTTAAGTTAACGAATAAACTTTCCATGGGACCGTGGCCTCTGATTGACACTGTCCGCCGGAGCAAGCTTGGTGCCATTGGATTCCGATGAGTTGGGTTGGAGTATTCCGGTTGAGCGAAACCAGCGTTGGTGCCACGCAAGACAAGGCAGAGGGACACATGGTTGATTGAAAGGGCGATTCAAGTCGGTATAAAACAACGCCAGCCGGCCCTTCTTCAGCCACTACACCAGACAATCATATCCCCTTCGCTCTTCACCTCATATTCGTCTATTCTGATCCGTCAGTGGCAACCCACTCGGCCCTCAGCATATCACTTTACCCCCTCCCCCTCCCTCAACTTATCTAATACCACCATGCACCGCCACATCTTCACCGCTAGCGCTCTCCTCCTGGCCTTCACCTGGGTCCCGAGCACTCAGAGCGCCCCGGCCATCCCGGATCTCGAAACCATCCTCGGCCTCGCCGTGCAGACGGCTGTGAGCACCATCGTGAGCGGCCATGCCCGCCGAGGATACAACGGCACCACGATCACCAAGCCCAGCATCTCGGAGTCCAACCCGGATGCGGGTAACCAGTATGCCGGGCAAGGGGAAGAAGTCTCTGAAGACGAGGATGATGCCGATACCCACCCGGGCTACTACGACGAAGGGGGTGATGATTACAATGGTGTGGATGATGAGATGGCATCTAGCTCCGAGGCATCGGACCCCATCAGCAGCCCCTTTGTCAATGAGCCTGCCACAGACCTGCCGACCCGGCATCCGATGGCGCCCCGCAGCGCCGGGGTGCCGGCAATGGTACTCGGTAAGCGCGCATTCCGCCCCGTGGCCCGCCCGGTTTGGCCACGTTACGCGCCCACTAGCCCCTCCCTGCTCTACTACCCGGCCCCTCGTCCGACTATTGGCTGGACCGGCTACGCCCCTGTCGGGGGGCTCTACTCTCGCTCCACGCTGCCCTACGCCTATCGCTGGTGAATCCCATGGGTTGCTACTTACCCTCAGGGCTAAGGGATGACATGGGAAACATGGGAGAGAGAGAGAGAGAGTGAAGGGGAGGGGGTTAGGTTAAGACCCTCACCCACTCATCTTGGCTTATCTTTGCGGAGCTCTTTCACTATTTATGCAGGGTCGCTAGCGGCGGATCTAACAAACATCTAATTTACAACGGCAGATTGCCAACCATTGAGCGGTCAGAGTGACTGGATTCTACATCCTCGCTCTCACCACAGGAGTGCGCATACCAGTGAGGACTTCACCTGCGCCCTCTACCGAAGGAATATATAAAAATAAATTTGCACCTACTTTTCCACGCCCTGACATGCCGTTGCGCTGCCCGCGCGCTAGGCCTACATTGTTATTCATCGTCGTTATTTTTTAGTGGTATAATTTATAACGAGAGCCGACCTCGACCTGCGAGGCCTCAGCAGGTATGCCGTTCGGATGGGTCCTGGTGGAGAAATCGGTAGACGGCCAGCGTGGGGCTGAAAACCAGGACGCAGACTCCAAACGCCAGGAGGACCCATAGTCCCCATTTAGAGGGGTGAAAGATCGGCCCGGACACCAGTTTTAGGTAGCACGCCGCGGGTAGGATGAAGGCCAGGGCGGTGGCGGAGATGCCGCCGGTGAGCTCAATCACGATACCGAGGTCGCACACGTTGAGTGCCACGGTGAGAGTGGTGAGGACCATGGCGGTGGTAACGATCAAGTGGCGGCGCAGGGAGAAGGGAACATCGGCCAGGGACACATCGTAGCCGACCCGCTTGGCGGACGGCTCATGAGACGGATTGGTCGGATCGGGTGTAGCCTCGTCGTCGAGGGCGTCGTGGAGGTCCGCAACCGACTCGAGCGGGATGTAGGCGGTCGTCCGGGTTACGACGGGGGCGTGGTGAGGTCGGCTGTACAAGCCTACGTACCCATCCACGACCTCGCGCGCCACAAGTAGTTCCATAGGAAAGGTAGTGATCATGTTGAAGCCGAAGCAAAACCGGGCGATGTTAATGAACAGGTTGTCATCGGGAAAGTTGTTGAGGATGTTGCCGCGGGTTTTGTCGGTAAAATTGAGGTAGCCCACTGAAGCCAATAGAAGGCAGACTAAGGCCGACAGGGCAGTGCTAACGTGGATGATCCGGCCGTAGCGGTTGAGGGTAGGCATCTGGAGCGCGCTGTAAATCATGAAGCTGTTGTGGTGACACACAAAGGCGAAACTGATCACACCGATGGCCTGAAAAATGTCGGGTTTGACAAAGTCCCACTTGCCCACCCCGGTCCCGCGGTCACCGTCGGGAGCCTTGGGTGCCTCGACGAGGACACTGATCACGATGATCATCATGGCCACCAGGGCCAGAGCGCTGGTCTTGGCCAGCTTACTCATGTCGCGGTACAGAGAGAGTGGAAAGGACACCCCCAGCGTGATGATGGTGATAACGGCCTGCCGTGACGTGAGTGTTGACAGCACGGGTGAGGCCAGGACTGCCGGGAACACCGACCGGATTACGTGCGGGACGGTATCGCCGATAATGACGTTGAACGCGCACATACCCCCAAAGGCGAAGATAAATTGGAAGACCGAAATTGCGTGGAACCCCGGTAGGCCGAAACAAAAGCAGACCAGTTCCTGGTAGGTGTGACGGCCCGACAGTTTGGTCGCATAAGCCAGGAGTCGTAGGGTCCAGTCGGTGATGTAGGCCAACAGGAGCAAGAGGAGGATTCCTGCGAAGAGCCCAGCCTCTTTAAAGGCGAATGGGAGTCCGATGATACCAGCGCCGACGATGGCGTTGGTCATATTGAAGAAGCTGCCCAGGGCCGTGGACGCTGGCATGATGGGCAGTGACGGGGCGTGGTCAGTCGAAGCCGGGTCGTAAAAGTCCGCCGAATGGTCGACGGCTAGTGACGGTCTGCTCCGTTCGCGTAACGTCCCCGACGACGCGGACCGCCGTGGCGAGGACGGCCGGTGCTCATCGGTACTGGGTGCCCGGTCAGTGTGCCGCGAAGTGGTCAAGTGGTCGCCATCGCCCGTGTGGTCATCGTCAACGTGGAAGAGAGTGACGGCCGGCGGCATGAGCACGGAACAAAAGCGCGCCGGAGAATTGCGGTCGCTGTGAAGGGTCAATCTGACCGATGACGGCTGGCCGTTGGAAGCTTGTGCGTAGTTCGCAAAGGAGGGGGGGATTGAGGTGGGAAATCGGCCGCGAGCGATCGGGTAAGTGCACAGGGGGGTGGCGATGTTGCGGGGGGATGGACTGGCGGGCTGTGGCGGAGTGACAAGTTAGATGCTGAATGGGATTCGGCCACTATGCCCGGCAGGTTACAGTTGGTGAAACAGTAGGGGAGGGTAAAACAATCGGACTACGCGTGAATTAATACAGGCCACGGCCCTTAGGCATGTCCGAGCGGCTCAATTCTGTAGAAGGTGCTGGAGTGACCAAGGGCCGCCGGGGCCAAACGAACTCCCTGATGGCTCGGAGAATATTCGTGGTTAACTGGGACTGTGGGTAGGAGGTGGTCAGCCCGAGAAAGAACAGGATCCACCATGCCAATCGTCCATCAGCCTTCCACTCCGTACGTCAATGAAGGATCCGGACGAGGCATCCCATTGGCCAACCCGAGGCGCCAGTTGTACCTTATAGTAACTGGTTGGCATTTTCGCCCAGGGGAGGGCGAAGAGAGCGACCCTTTGGCTCCGATTCTCTGCCCCTCCATCTAAAGCCGGGTTGGCACCTGGATTATGAGAAGTTGAAATTTTAGTCAATTATAATTGCAGGGTTCCCTGCAAACGTAGTTTAAGGTTACGAAGGGGTTTGGTCACCATGCTGAAGTTGCTTGGGAAGGAAGCGTCTGATGACGTGCTGTGTTGGAGTAGCCATTACTGGACTATCGGGTGGGTATGGACTATGGAATATCGGATAGTCGACACATGTCGCAGAGGTAACAAGCCAGACCCCTGCCCCCTACGCCCACCCCTTGGTTTGGTGGTGGAGATGAAGCCAAGGACCAGCCGCGACCGGGAGGCTCGGCTAAATAACCCGCCCTACGATTGCGCCGGACCTTGGTTCCGCGGGGAGGGATCGTAATGCGGACTGGTTAGTTTAGCTCCGATGATAGGTCCCCTAGGACCCTCCGATACCTCTAACCATCGGAGAATTACGGACCAATAGGACGGCGAGCCCAAGAGCTACACCCGCGCTCACTCCCTGGGCCGGCCGCTGTGGTATGAAATTCCCTGCTAACGCATACCTCCTTACTCACCCCTGAATATAGGTAGGCCCCTAGCTGGTAGAGTTCTATTTTTACGTTCAACTTAACCTCCAGAAGTTAACTTGCCCGTCGCCCTAAGTAGGCCAGGTCAGGCAAGGGGGATCTGGTTGTAAGGAGAGCATAATAATAACTTTCCACCGAAGGTGCACCTAGGCCCCAGATGGTCACAGCAGGTGCCCGTGTAATCGGTACCGGCCGCTATCAACGGCGGAAGCGATTAGGTGCTCAGCCAAGTTTTACATTTTAGAATGTAGTATCAACCACTCACGCCAGACCGAGTCCACGCCGGAGCTAAGGGTGACGGTGTGGGGCCACCAGTGTGGAGCCGGCTTCGGTGACAGGCCCCTAAACTGGGAAATGCACTACAGACACTGGCGTAGCTTACCCCCCACTTCTGTCCTTACCCTGGTATTTAGCCGCGGCCTTGGCATTCCCCCTCTCGGTAACTGGAACGTGGGATACACAAATGAAACCGCCGGAGAACGGCTAGTGAATCCCTTGGTCCTACCCCGGTGTTGAACACCATCAGTGGAAACGGGGTCCATGTGGTACGATGCCTTCATAAAGCCAAGTGAGGGCCGGCCCAGTGCCTATACGTGGTGAATTAAACGCCATAGGTGTAATCGTCCCCCCCCTCATTCCTAACGGATTCGAAGTTAACGGAGACTGAGTGATAGTGCCGGACCCCTGACTACCATCTTCGTGGCCAGACTTGTGATGATATCATTAGCGAGGTGCAAAGCGACAGCCGAAGGATGAGGATAAGAGTTCCTGCGGAACCTATAGTGCCGAAGGTGACGACCGGTAAAGCTGTTCAACCGCGAGCCCCTTAAATTGGAGGTACTACTGAAATTCTCCGGCTGTAGATGTCGTCAAGGAAAGGGGCCAATGTTGAGCGCGGCGTCCATTGATGGATAGGGGAAAGGATCTGAGCCAGTGATGAAGACTATAAAGTATCGTCGCCGCCGACCGACTTCGAACCCGCTCCTCATAATGCTCACTCTCCCGGCATCCACCACCCCAGATCGTTCGTATTGAACCTGTACATTTCTCAACCTTGATCCATTTCCACCGTGTCCAGTACATCGTGGCCATTCCCGCTTTACAACCGTGCCTTCTCTATTCGTGCACCTCCCCGCCCCACACAAAGCTTCAATCTACCACGCAACTATCACTGTATTCTAGACAAAATCATACTACCCTAATTTTAAATATTCCATCTGGTTATACTTCCCCGATCGATAATAGCCAACCGACTTATTTTTACACTACCATGCACAAGAGCTCCAATGCTACTCTGGGCGCCCACTCCCTGGAGGCCCCCATCGACTATGATCTATCGGGCAGCGAAACCCTCTACGCCCCGCCCCCGACCGATGCTGTCCCCCGCTCAACCTTGAACATAATTTACCGTAAAATTGACCTCCGCATTCTCCCCCTGCTCGTCGTGGCCAACCTGTTTTACTACCTCGACGGGATCGGCATCGGTAAGTTGTGGGCTGAGATGGGTACTTTACGGACCGATCCAATGCAAATCTGTATTGAGTTAGCAGTGAATAAGGAAAAGTTAATTATACTTTCGCTAATCTGATCATCGGAACCACCCCTCGCTCAACGATACCACGTGACCAGGCAATGCCAAGCTCCTAAATATCCAGGAAAGCCTGGGGCTATCCCAGATGGAGTACTCGTGGACGCTCTCGCTTCTTTACGCAGGTAAGTCAACCGGAATACTACACTAGGCCTATTCTTACAACGTTGATCGTACATCCCTTAGTTTCCCACATTTCTAATTACCCTCTAGTCAAGAGCGCGTGGTCTGCTACAGGGGATTACTCAGGTACCCTTAGCAATGAAACATATATATATACACCTGATCTAACCAAACATGTGCCAATAATCTCCCCATCCACCCTCCCTTCCCAGGCTATCTCATATTCAGCATGCCCTCCAATATCATGCTCAAACTGACCTCCCCATCCCTGTGGCTCGGTTTTGTAGTGATCCTGGGCGGAACCCTCTGCTCTTGCATGGCCGCGGTCCAGAGCCCGGCTGCCCTCCTAGTACTACGCTTCCTCCTGGGCGGCACCCAGTCCGGATTCCAAGCCGGCGTGATCTACTACTTCACTCTCTGGTACCACCAGTCTGAGCTCCCCGTACGGTTCAGTATCTTTTACGCAGCCACGATGGTCGCTGGGGCAGTCAGCGGGCTCTTGGCCTTTGCCATCGGCCGAATGGACGGGCTGGCTAACCTCGCCTCCTGGCGGTGGCTGTTCCTGCTGGAGGGTCTGCCTCTGGTCATCCTGGGACTCTGTTTCCTTTTCCTGCCCAACGACCCCGAGAGTAGCCGGTGGCTGGACGCCCGCGATAAGGCAGCCCTCGTACAGCACCACGGCCGTCCCGAGTCAGGCGAGAAACATACGGCCCGGTCCATCTCTCGCGCTGACATCCACGCGGCGCTGACCAGCCCCTTCACCTATCTCCACTCCATCATCCTCTTTTGCATTGTGGTCCCCTTGGGCTCCATCAGCTTCCTCATGTCCACGGTAATCCACGACCTTGGATTCGACGATATCCAGGCCCAGCTCTTCACCGTGCCGCCCTTCTTGGTGGCCGCCGTGGTCATGCTGGTCAGCTGTCGACTTCTAAGCCGAACGGGTGAGCATGGGCTGCATATTGCCCTGTCTGCCGGCATCGGCGCCCTGGGATTCCTCTTGCTGGCCTTTTTGGACTCCCAGGCAGGCAAGTACGCCGCCCTGTTTCTCGCCGCGATTGGCTCTTACAGCATCATCCCCGTCAACCTCGGATGGTTAACCAGTAATATTCTGAACAGCAGCCAGCGCGCCGTGGCCAGTGCCTTCGTCACGGCACTCGGCAATGTATCCGGAATCCTGGCCGGCCAGATGTACCGCAAGGCCGAGGCCACTCGGTACTTGACCAGTCATGTATGTAACGCCGGTGCCTTGCTGGTCATTCTTATGGTCGCTTTGACATTCCGTGTGGTCCAGCAGCGCCAGAGCCGCCAGGTCGGGGTCGCTGGTTGCAAGAAATAAAGTAACCGTAGTAATGGATTGGGCTCGAATGGGGCAACGGGCCAAGAAGACAGCCATTCGGTGCTATCTGGATGGTATTGTGCCGGCATAGACCCGAGGTGGGGTGCCCTATGCCCATGGTCAGGTCGACTGTAGAGTGGATGCAGTATCGGATGAGCCTGCTCCGTTAACCATTCCGCCGGTGCAGTTGGGGAACGTTGGGAATGGCTAAGGTATGACTATCTCCAGCAATGCTGTGCGACGCTGCATATAAACTATGATTAGGTGACGCATTTCCCGTGGTGGCTGCAGGGTGCGAGTTCAAGCAGGTCTGTCCCAAGCATAGGGGTGGGACTTGGGCCAGAGCTCTGTGAATGGCCACGGTATTCAGCACCCGTGTGACGGCGATCACGCTGTATGCATGGCACTTCCGTGCTATTCGAAGGATGGTATGGGTTACAAGCCTTAGAGACCTGCATGCGCCGTGGCATGTAGTCACCGCCAACCGTCACTGGTCCCCTAGTATCTTATAGCGCGTATTTCTAACCTTACTCTGCCCTATTGTTCACTGTGCATTGCTGCTACTACTGGAGTTTTCGCTTTGCCTCCCCATGCCTGAACTGCCATTGTCTTAACTAACGCTTATCTATCTGGAGAATACATCTGCGCAAGCTTGTCGCCACCACGCAAGCGTGTTCCACGTGTATGTATATATATATCCCATTCTGCCCCCCCCCGTCTCCGCCCGCCAACCCTTACCTTATTGGTGGAGCTCTAAAGCCCTTCAGTCCAACCCCACAACCGCCTTCCGTGTTTTATTTCGGAGTAGCCAGTTGAATAAGTCCGCAATTGGTTGTGGCATGTTAGAATTCGTTCAGCGTTAAGTTGTAATTCCCAATAAGCGCTCGGCCTTCTACCCTCCCATCCGTAGGGAATGCTGCCACCGGTCCGCTCCATTCCGCTTCGTCACTCCGGTGCAGTGGGCCTCACCAGCCGGTACCTGTGCGCCGCTCGTTCCCTGCGTCGCACTAGAAACCCTGGTAGCGGCCTACCCAGCCTATGCCACCGTTCCGCTGGTACGACCCTACTCAGGGGTTCCCCGGCCGTCTCCCACTCACACCTGGTCGCCTTCTCTACCGCTCCCGCCTGTCTGCCGACGGACTTGGTGCGCAACTCCCCGCAGGCCATCGCCCATCGGGTCTCCCTCGCCGACCCGAACACCTTCTGGCGCGACGCTGCCCGAGAAATCGACTGGTTCACTGAGCCCAGGACGGTCAGTCAATGGGATGAGTCCAGCGGTACCTACCAATGGTTCCGAGACGGTACCCTCAATATGGCCTACAACTGCTTGGACCGCCACGTGATTGCAGGCCACGGGGATCGCGCTGCCATAATCTACGACTCGCCTGTGACCCGCCCGAACGATCCGGCGCGCATTATCACGTACGCCGAGCTTCTGGATGAGGTTATCCTCTTCGCGCGGGTCCTGCGACGTCAAGGCGTAAAGAAAGGCCACCGGGTGCTTATTTACATGCCTATGATACCAGAAACCCTGGTGGCCATGCTGGCCTGCGCCCGGATTGGAGCCATCCATTCGGTTGTGTTTGGCGGGTTCGCCCCCGCTGAACTGGCCAAACGGATCGTCGCCTGTATGCCCCGGGTCACCGTGTCAGCATCCTGTGGCGTGGAACGCCCCGGCAATCCGATCGCTTACAAACCGTTGCTTGACGAGGCCCTGACCATCAGCGCGCAATCTAAAGCCCTGCCGTCAAGAAACATCGTCTTTCAGCGACCCGAATGCCCGGCCGCCCTCCAGGCCCAACAAGGCGACCTGAGCTGGCACGAGCAGATGGCTCTGGCCCGCGAGGAGCAGCAGCGGTCCGTCGACCCTGCTGAGGATGATTGCGCCGTCCAATGCAGCACCGACCCCCTGTACATTCTGTATACCAGCGGTACGACTGGTACACCCAAGGTGAGTTCCCGGACTTGATTGCGGCCTTTCGTCGAGTCTCTCCCCTGTCTGGGAGGTAGGACTCAAATGCACCAATACCAGTATCACCAACTGCTCTAACTCCCAACTAAGACACGTGCCTCACGTGTTTTTTTTTTCTTGGCTACTACCTCCCTTCCCGGCTAGGGTGTGGCACGGGATACCGGGGGCCATGCAGTGTCTCTCATGTGGGACATTCGGCACTTTCTCAACGTGGGCCCTGGCGAGGTCCTCTTTTCGTCCAGCGACCCTGGTTGGGTGGTCGGTCACAGCCACACCTGCTATGCCCCGCTCCTTGGCGGCTGTACTACCGTGCTATACGAGGGTAAGCCCGTGGGCACTCCAGACGCGGGGGCCTTCTGGCGCGTGATAGCCCAACACCAGGTCAAGGCCTTCTTCACCGCGCCCACTGCCCTGATGGTGCTGCGGCGCGAGGACCCACACGGTGAACTGATGCGGCGGTACGACCTGCGTTCCCTTTGCGCCATGTTCGTAGCCGGTGAGCGCTGTCAGCCCGAGATCCTGGTCCACTTCCAGCGCCTGCTCCCGCCTGGCGTCCCCGTAGTTGATAACTGGTGGCAGACGGAGACCGGGGCACCCATTACAGGGATCGCTCAGGGCCCCTGTCCGGTACCTCCTGAAATCGTCCTCTACGAACCGCGTCTGACCTCTCCGCCACCCGTACGACCCGGCAGCGCCGGTATCCCGGTGCCCGGTTATAAGCTCATCGTAGCCCGCGTACCCGAAGGGGAGGAGGAGGAGAGTGCCGTAGCGGAGGAGACGTATGAGTATCCGCTGACGAAACGGTACAAGCCGAAGGTCAAGCCGATCAGCCCCATGGACCCGGCGGCGCCGCCGGCCATTATTACGGAGTGCCTCCCTGGCGAGCAAGGCCAGGTCCTGCTTAAACTACCCCTACCTCCGGGGACCTTTTACGGGCTCTGGAGTAATCGTCCCGGGTACCTGGACGCCTACTTTAATCGGTTCCCTGGCTACTACGATACGGGCGACGTGGGCCTCGTCGACACCGACGGTTACGTTCACATTCTCTCCCGCGCGGATGATATTCTCAATGTAGCAGCCCATCGTCTGAGCACGGGCGTTTTCGAGGAGACCTTGGTTTCCCACCGGCTAGTGGCGGAGGCTTGCGTAGTCCCCTGTCCACACGCTATCAAGGGTAACGTCCCACTGGGATTTTTGGTGCTGAAACATGACGCGACGGCTGCGGAGGCTGCGGCGGAACCTGCTCCGTTCGACACGGCAGCCGCCGTAATCTACCAGACCCACCCTTCGCCGGCCATCCAGCAGCTCCGCGCCCAGATTGTGCAGAGCGTGCGTTCCAATGTCGGCGCCTTCGCCAGCCTCCAGTCGTCCCACCTGGTCATTCTGCCACGCCTTCCCAAGACGCGGTCGGGCAAGGTGTTGCGGAAGTACCTGCGGACCATGGTGCGATTCGCGGTGGAGTCCACGGATGCCAACCCTGACGTGCCCTGCCCGCTTCCCTTGCCTGCCACCATAGAGGATGCTGCCGTAGCCAGTGAGGTCTGGCCGATAGTCGTGGCTTTTGCCCGCTATCACGTGGTCAAGACTGATACCGCTTAACGTGCCAATGGCTCACCCTCTTCATGTTTACCTTCGGATACAGCAGTCAAGTCGTACCACCTGGCTGGATGGATCATCTGTGAATGGATTTTCACCCTAATAAACCATGTACATCACGAATTTCACCAAGGTGGACCACCAAATCTATGAGCTTGTGCTGCACATCCCACTGCAATACGAGCCATGTGGTCAAATAAGTTTGCCTACCTGCAAGGTTCACCAGCCTTGGCCATGGTGGTCCTACATAGCAAATCGGTGTCATGAGCCTATTTCTGGTCCAGCCGGTGTATCGCACGAGACCTCTGAGCGACCCGGAATACTGCACAGTGGCTGCTCTTCGACATCCACCACCTAGAGGAGGGGCAGTTGCGACTGGGCCAGTTAACGAATGGTTCGCAGGCGAAGGGCCATCCGTTGCAAACCAGTAGCCAACTTGGATGCGCACTGCAATGGACATGATGCTCTACACGCGCCACGCAGTGCACCAGTGACATCGTTATTACCTTTTCAAGTTGTGTATGTTTTTAGTAGTGTTGATAAGGAGTGACAAACGCCAACTGGGCCTATCTTGGCCGGTTGTAGTAATCTGTAAACGGAGTATACGCGGCACTCCGTACGCACGGCGCCTAGACGATCTTCCCGAACAACAAGTGATTACGAAACCATAGTAAACAGGCTGACCAAGGCTTAACCCCAACACTCAAAATCTACTCTCTCTCTCTCTCTCTCTCTCTCTCTCTCTCTGGGGGGCATTTAATACCCGACCACTGCTACCTCGTCGTAAAACGACAGGCAATAAAGCATCATCTTGGGTATTTTTCGTCGTATAGGCCTTATCCCCCCGTATACTATTATCTCTAACCTCGTCCCATCCCTGTTTCCAGCTGACCCGCTCCACCCCTTTGTTCTCGTGCCGTGTGAGTACCACGGCGTACCCTCGCACCCCCTCCCCGCCGGCTTGCGTCCATGCCCTTGGGTTTGGTTTTATCCATTGGTCCGGTCAGTTACATAACATGCAGCAACCATAGTTGCACCTTCTGTTTTGCCTTTATTTTGCAAGGTATGGAGGATAAAACAACATCCATCATGCCGAAACAGGAGTCAGTAAGTTGCAGGTCCCTATCTCCAATTGATCGGGTACTTGTATTCCATGTCCCCTTTTTGACAACCCACGTATTCCTCTACCCTTTTGTTTTTATATTCGTTGTTCTACTGGTTTGTCCCTCCCAGCTGTTTCACTTTTTACCTTTTTTCTTCCCCTTTACTTCGAGTTCAAAGTATCGAAAACGAAATAAGATATACATAACTTTGTAAACACCAAGCCTCTCTGAGTTCCCTCTCTGGTTTATCACCTACACTCACCTTTGCATCTATTCGGTACTTCGTAACACTTCGCTACCTTCTGTAGCATCCCTTTCCCTTGGACCTTTCCTCCATATATTTTATCGCTTTCCCTTTAGCCTTAAGCCTAATCATGGTTTATTGGCTATTTTATTGATTAAGTTAGCTTACACCCAAATTCCGGTATAATATTGGTAAATAGCAGCCAACGCTAACAGGTCTATTGTGGCGGCACTTAGACAGGAGTGTGATGATCTATGGGTTGGTTGAAGGATTGAGAGGTAACGATTAGAATACGGAGAGAGCCAAAGGAAAGTGTTTACTAGAAGGGTCTGCAGGGAGTTAGGAAATACCGAACGATACAAGCGTGTGAATGGATGATAAACTGGTGGAGGAGCCCAGAGAGGATGGGCGTTTACAAAGCTACTAATGTATTGGGGGGTTTTAGGTAGAAACGAAGGGGAAGGGGATGAAAGCGAGGGCAGCGACCGAAGAGGCAAGGGGATAAATGACAAATAACGAAGGTTGGAAGGCGAAGGAATAAAGGGATAGGAGCAAAGGGGGAAGGGAATAAAGGGTCGCAAATCGATCTGAGAAGCAATATCTGAACTTCCTGTTTCCTATTATGTCGACTATAGTCTCCTTTTACCATTTATACATCACGGATGAGGACGAAACGGCGGGCGTAATTAGGGGCACCACATTTTTCAATGGTTGTCGAACGTCTTTCCACCCAAATAGTCAATAAGCCATCAGCATCCGCAACGTTTTTCTGCACCAATGTAGCGTTGGTAAAAGGTGTTAAGCCCTAACTAGGCCAATCAAGTGGTACTTCGATAGGGTGGTTGGACTAATATATTCTATTCCTAAATAAACTATGGGTTGGCTTAAGGCTAGAAGAGAGAGCTATAAGGGTAGGGGAACAGTATAAGGGAAAATGGAGCAAATAGGGCAGCCGAATTCTAGGAAATTTCAAACGATACAAGGCGGGAGTATAGGCGATAAAACGGAGGGGAAAGCCAGAGAGGTTGGATATTTCCGAAGTTATCAGTATTTTTTGGTGAATTTTTTCGGGGTATTTTACGATTAAGGTGGACAAGGGGAAATGGTATACTAACGGTAGCGCCGATTGGAAAAGGACTAGAACCAAGGACCAAGGGGAAGACGAATCTACGAATAGAAGAGTAAAGAGTAATGGACGGCGGATAGGGGATAAAGGGACATGTAGGCAACGGGATAAGCGGTAAATAAAAAGGAATACACGGTACAATGAGTAAAGGAACAACGAAAGACAAATAGGGAATTCAAGTCCCAGTCAAGTACAGAAAAAGGTCTTGAAAATTCTCAGTTCCTGTTTCGGCACCATTGGTATCTTTTTATCCTCTGCGTCTTTCGAAAATAGGGCGAAAAATGGAGGAGACATTAATAGGCACCACAGCCAGCACGGTGATCTTCAAGAGTGTCAGTATCCTAAAGTCGACGTCCACAGAACCCTGCAAGCCACCGCGGCGCCATACAGGAACAACCACCGCCCCCTTAGTGCCAAAGATTGGCCATGGCAAACGCACCGAGAACCCTTCATGACCTACTACCAAGACTCAACCCTCCACACATTTTCCAGCTATAAAAGCCCACAAACCTAACCACTAATGTCTTTGACTTGACTTTTATCTAGCTTGCAAACATTGCAATCACCTACCCCTCGGGGTCTCGCCTACGACAAATCGCAACTCAGAATGTAGTATTCCGCACGCCTAACTTGGGGTCGACCCACAGCGTAGCATTTCCTTGGCCACCTCGGGCGATAGCGCGAGAAGAGGTGGCCAATAGCAAGTCGCTACATGGGGTAAAGGTTCGATAGTTCTGGGTGTGCACCACCGCCAGACATCCTTGGTGGTACGTACAGAAAGAGGCGTTATTCTCGCGAGAGGAGCGGGGAGTACAGCGCCCTGTTAGAGACATCCTGTCGATGGTCGCACATAAAAAAAAACAACCCCCAAACCATGATGGCCAGCCGTATTCCCGCCGTCCCTTGGTTTCCATCTGCCACATCCCTAGTGCGAGACTACTATAGCTTGGCTCGGGTCCCTGATGTCCTTTGCTGCCCAGAAATATAAAAGCTACGCCTGCTTCCGACCGGTAAACTGTCATTAAACCCGAGCTCATTCACATTATATAGTTACCCTTGATAGGCCCGTACCAACCTCACGCCACCCACCCCGTCAGCTTCCCACCTAAGCCAGTCGCCATGAAGGTTACTACGCCGGCTGTTCTTCTGGGCTGCACCGTTTTACTCATTTCTGTCGCCCATTCTTCTCCGACGAACGACAAGAAAACCAAGAGATACTGCCAGATTGCCCGCAAAGCCCTCACCGGTATGGATGAAACTGGGCCGCCCAAGCCAAATAGAGCCAGCAGACTTACGCGCCTTTTTTCTTTCACTGGACTGCATAGCCAATCCTCTTCAGTCAAGCCCGGTTCCATCGAGGAACAACTCACCAACTACTTTGGGAAAATGAACCAGGGCACGTGCGACGGCAACCTGCTAACCTCTACGCCTACGTTTCAGAGAGGCCGTGATACCTATCGCGTAACAAAGGTCGACGGTATTTTTACCTTACGCCCTATTAATATGGACGAGGCATACCATTTCCAATACGCATTGTTCGATGCAATGACATCGATGACTATGAGCGAGAGGGACTACCAGAACGCACTCGCCAGTAACGATACGCGGGTATTGACCAAAATCCGCTCGCATATGGAGAAAAGCCTCGGGTCGAGCTGGCAGCCTAGTGTCGAAGCCTCTTCCTACGTTAACAGCGTTTTGGATGGATGGGGGCACGACGAGCATGGGGCTGTAGATAACCTACCGGACGTGGGCACCTGCCAATTTGTGAACCTTCCCTACGCTGCGGGATTTAACTCTGAGCCCAGCAGTGGGGCGACGGAGAGCTCCTATATGAATATTGTGGGTCAGAATCTGGCCACAGCGGCCAAGGCCTGTTTTTAGGGCAACGCAGAGGGAGTTTAGCATCAGAGTAAAGATGAGGGATTAGCATCCAACCTTGATTTCAATATTTTGAATTGACGCTTGACCTGCATTATTTGAGGCTTGACGGGCATTTATATTAATTTCGGGTGCTATTATTTATTAAATTTGGTGTCCTGAAACCATAAAGTGGCTAATGTAACCGGGGGTGGGTAGGATAAGGGCCTAGGCCTATTCCGGCAGCTCCCATCAAACATGGCTTCGGTGCGATTTTTAAGGCAAAACGTTTCCCTCAAGCGCCGATTTCCTGACCGAGATAAGGTCAGCCACTTGTTGATCACCGGGTGGTTCACAGCGTGCGATCTAGCAGACAGCCATCCCAGTCCTTCTGACCTATACTTTGTACGGAACGACCTTTACTTCGCAGTGCGAGGTGACCAAAGCCGAGTCCACACCCATGTCAAGAGGCCTTCTCCCAACCTGGCCCTCAGCCATATTCTGTGAGTCGTGTGACCAAAGCGTCAGCTTGGACCAGGTGGCAAATTATACCACCCACTCAAAATCAGCCAACCCACTTGCCGCCCTTCTCGACCGGCTCCCATATCCTTGTTTCATGTGGCGGTCTTCCTTCGGGCCGCACTCCCGGCCATACCCCACCCTGCCCTACGATTGCGTTGGTAAATTATCGTGCATGCTATAAAATATTACCGTCAAAGCAAAATCAATAAGGAAGCGGGGAATGACCGGCCGCCACAATCGTTAGGTTTGCCACGCGGCCAACAGCGCAAAAGTGATAATTCGGAAGCCATTTCAAACGACGATAATACGAAAAGCAATCAGGCTGCACCCAGAGCCCGCAGTATTTGACGGTTCGCCAAAGTGACACGGTAGGCCACCCAGCCACCAGCGAAGAGGGCCGTCACCAAACAGCTCACTAGAACGACGGGACCGGACAACATGAACCGGGGGGCAAAGATCTTCCATACCATAAGGTGACGCTTAAATACCGCGGCGAACACGGCGCTCATCGTAGCCACCAAGGTATGGTATAGCAGGTATAACCCGACGTGCACCCCGACGCGACTGGGTAACGGGTCAGAGGCTTGAACCTCGCCCGGTTCAGGGCGGTACCGCCAGAAGGCGCCGAGCGGAACGGCGAGCCCGACGACGATGAAGGACCCCAGAGTGTTGACCGTGACCAAGAGACCCGACAGGATAAGGTGCATGTTACTGAGGCCGACAAAGGCGGAGGTCCATTGGATACTCGAAATGACCGCCTGGTGGCCCGTCGTGAAAAACCCGTGCCAGCTGAGGAGGCCCAGGACCAGGGCGCGGGCGCAGAGGAGGGTATCAGGGTGGGGCAAGGTGCTAGCGCTGGTGGGAGAATCGCCCATGTAGGCTCGCCTGAAAGTGGCCATCATGTCAAACAGAAGGAGGGTTTGCAACCAAAGCGTGTAGAGCACGAGGCCGCCCATGGGCAGCTGGACAAGAACCAAGACGGGAAAGAGGATGGCAAAGAACGTGAGGTAGCTGGCGCCAAACATGTTGTCGAGGCCGACGATACGTGGGTGGGGAACGCGGGAGGCCGGCGTAGCGCCGGTGTGATCCTCGGCAGCACGACCGGCCGAGGATGATGGCGATGACCGAGGCGAAGTCGGGGCCACTTCTAAAGTGACGGCATACGGCCGGTAATACCAAGCGAGGGGCCCGACGACCAGGGTCAGGCCGAAAACCAGCCGGGCCAGGATTAGTTTGACGGTATGCCAGGTGAAAGTGGCACCGATTCGCACCCACGCCCGGCCCAAGTCGATTGGGGGTTCGGCGGCGGCGGCGCCGGCGGGGGTAGTGGTGGGGTTTTCCGGTTCGACGGAGGCCACGGTCACCTCAGCCTGAGAGGTCCACAGGTCCACGAGCCAGTAGCTTGCACCGAGGAGCAGGACCAGCCGAAGCCCAAACTGGTGCCACAAGGAGGCTAGTCCGTGATCGTTGCGCGTTCGCTGGAGGAATCGAAGAACCAGGTGAGGGGCCACGACGGCGGCGGCGAGGAGTACGGTCACAACGTGGGGTGCGGAGGTGGTGGAATGTTCCGAGGCGTAAAACGTGGGTACGCACGTGGGGCCCTGTTCCTCACGGCAGACGGTTACGTAGGCCGTCAGCCGGGTGAGGGCCAAGATGGTCAGGCCCTGGGCTCGGGCGGCGTTTCGCTCGTTTCGGTCCGCCAGGCTACCGGCACGGTACACCAGGTAGGCCATGAGGGTTTGTAGGAGATAGCGTACAACGTGATCCTCGTAGACAACGAAGCTGTTGGATGAAAAAATAACTAGATGGCACAGGAGGACGAGGGTAAGCACAAAGATATCAACGGACGTGCGGAGGCGGGTGGCTGATTCGGTCTGCAGACCGCGGCGGATAGAGTCGATAAGTTCGCCGTGGTAAATTCCGGCCCTGACGGCCCCAGCGTACCAACCGATACACGACCCAATCGCGGCGCCCAGGAGCAGCGTGTCGCGGGCGCCCAGGTTGGTGGGGCCCAAAGTGGCGGCCAAGACGGCCGTCCATACGGTCGGAGTCACGGCCCAGCTACGCAGCGTGAGGGGACCCAGCAGGGCGCCCATGAGGGAGCCCAGGGTAATGGGCTCGTAGTAACGAATGGCCAGAGCGAAGTAGTCACGCGATCGTGCGATGCGGACTGCCATTAGAACCGTGGCTACACAGGTCATGAAGAGGACCAAAAGACCTGTGCCGATCCGGGCGCCGTCAAACTGGGCCCATCGCTGGCGGCTGGTGATGAGGGCGGTGCGTGTATAGCGTAGGTAACTAGCCAGAGCGGCTCGGGCGAGGTCCCGCCGATCGCCGGCGGCGTTGGCAGAGGGATGCAGGTATGCGGCAAAGTCGGCGTCGGCGCGCTGGAGTAGCGCCCGGTTCTCTCCTAAGGTCGCAGCGTCGAGGCCAGCCGCGGCCGTGTGCTGCATGTAGGCAGCAAAGTACCGGTCCAGCTGGTGAGCGTTGAGCTGAGCGGCCCGCAAGGTCTGCGCCAATGGGACGGCGGTCCGCGACCGGGCCGCGCCCGTCAAAAATAGTTCTGGTACAACCGTACCGAGGTTGTTAAACGGGATAGGGAGGCCCAGCAGGAGGGATATAGTGGGGACCAGGTCAGTTTGGCTGATGGACCGGTATACCTGGCCGTTGGGCCCACGCACGAATGCGGCCAATGCGGTATCGCCCAGCTCAGCATCGACGGTAGTAAGCAAGTCGGTGAGGTCTAACGCCTGATCGGGCCCGGCAAGCCACGCGGGGTCGACAAGTGGAGCACCCTTGGCGTACAGGAACAGCGCCGCCTCAAGCTCCTGGGGACTGTCGCCACCGTGGTCCCCGCGCAGGTCCATACCATGATCGCCCATGACCACCAGGAGGGTATCGTTATCCAATTGAGCAGCCAGCCGTTCCAAGAACGTGTTCATCTGGTCCAGTTTGGCAGCCATGGCTGGGTGGTCGGGGCCGAACCGGTGGCCGCAGTGGTCGACGCCAAGGAAATGAGCGATGGTGAGCGGCGGGAAAGCCCCGGGGATCATACCGTCCAAGTGGACACCAGTGCCGGCTTGGGTCGCGTCCCGTTCCGCCTCGGCGGCCGTCTCATACCGCTTAAGATCTGTCGCGTCTAGCGGAGTCTGTCGTGTCAGTACTTCGAGGACCCCGTTGTCGAGGGTGTGGAGATCCCACACGTTGAAAGATGGGAACGGGTGGGCGGCTGCTGCCGGCGGGGCTAGAAGGTGCGGAAACAGGGACATCCACGTGTCATCCCCGGCGAATAGGCCATGTGGGCCCGCGGGGTCGGGATTCGTGGCGTTACGGTTCCGGAGAAACTGCAGCAGCCAGTTGTCTTCGTCGATCTGGGCACCTGAGAAGTTGCTGCCCAGGTCGATGAAGGTAGGCAAAGTGCCGGTGGTCAGCCCCTTCAGGCGTTGTAGCGTAGTGGTAGGCGGATCAGCCAGGAACCTAAACAGCTGGGTGTGCTGCGGATGCTGCCGCTGCAGCTGAGTCAGGACTGGGAGGTGGTTGTGGTAGTGCGAGTTGGGATGCGCTGTATAACCGGCGCTGCGGGGCGGGTAGGTCGAGCGGTCTGAAGAGGCGGCTTCGGCTCCCTCTGCGGGCCACTGCACCCCCCAGGGACCCTCAGTTTTGTCGTTGGCTGGCCCGTCGAATGGGGTTGTAAAATCGAACCGTAGGGCATCGATCACTACGATCACAGCCTTTTGGTAGCGGGCCGGGTACCAACAGTCGGCGGTACCAGCCACCGTCTCGCCACGGTAGTGCGGACCCGGGGGACTGACCGGGGGAGCATCGCACGTGCTAGTCTCGTCCAGAACGGACCGCGAGAGAAGAAACCCGCCGGTGAAGAGATGGAGGCCGATGGCAAACAGGATGAATAGCCACACGCTGAACAGGCCCTTTACGGCGTATTGCTGACCGACCGTACCCGCACGGACCAGGGCGGGCGGAGCAGAGCGAGCGCGCGGGTGGGTGGCAGGGTCTCGCGGACCGCGTGAGGTCGTGGCGCCCATGTTCGTCTAGGGACGAGGCGTCGGAGTGGGGGGAATGAGTGTGATATAGTAAGAAACTCTTAGAAGGTCCGATCCATGGTATTGAGGAGACCAAGACTGGGAAACAGGGTAGTGAGGAGACTGGATGTGCGGGGCACGGGGAGGCAAGGCGGTCTAGAAGGGCTAATGCACGGCAGGCTCGGAGGAACAGCGGATCGCGTGGTAAGATAGTCAGCCATGTCACTGCCTTGGCTTGCCAGGCAAAGGGGATTGGACTGCCATCTGATAATGTGCAGGGTCAGCACACATTAGGCGTCACCCCTTCCTTTCGGTCAAATTTCAATTGTAGGGGCATCGGTCGTCACCACGATGCCAGTTCAGGGCAATTGTATGTGAGTAGCGTTTAACCGTCAAGTTCCAGGGGAATGCAACGTCCATAATGCGAATTCTACAACGAAATCCCTTCCGCGCCAGAGCTTTAGAGATGTTTAATTTATATTCAATTTTACAAAAAAAAAAAAAATCTGTCGCCATCACGGCCTCCCATGGAGCAGTCACTCGACTACGTCGCACCGCGGGTACGCGTGAGCCGTTGGAAGAAGCGATAGCCCAGGTAGGCGCCTTGGAGGACCACGAGCGACACGCACACTTCGGAGAGTAGCCCAGCCCAGAACCCAGGATAGAAATTGCGCACACCACGACCCTGGTGCAAATACAAGGCTTTCACCGTAGATGCGAGGCCATGAAGCCCGGGTTCGACGGGCAGGCACAGCGCATTTTGTTGCAGGCCCTGGCTGGTCCAGTCTAGTACGCTTTCGGCGCGTGCCAGTTGGGCAGCCGCCATAAACGTACCGCCGCGGACTAAGCCGACCATCTCGTAATTAACGATACAAGCGTAAAACACCGTTTCGATCGGGTACAGGACGGCCTTGGATACCACGTTGCTCATAAGCACACCGGCTAGTTCCGCATAGAACTGACGGAGAATACTCCTGGAGACCGGCCGGGGTGGGGGAGGGAGGGTGGAGGCCGGTTGGCTAGGATCGTGGGCTACACCAGGGGCCGGGGGAGGGCCGGTGGTCACCAGCGTGGGCACTGCCGTGGCCATCCCGGACGCAGTGCGCGGTAGGGACGGGCGGGCCGCGCTCCACCACCTTAAGATCCAGCCGTGCACACGCGGGAACACCACCCGGGTTTGGAGGTAGTCAAAGAGGGCGCGGTGCAGGTACACTGGATACACGGCCGATACGCCCAACCCGGTCAGAACGACCCAGGGCCGACGTAGGACGAGTCCCAGGGAGAGCGGGGTTATCAGGTCCCGCAAGATGCGGAAATAATGCCAGGCGTAGGTACGGAGATGGAGGGTAGGCCCGCCCAGCACGTTCCGCAGCCTCCAAACCACAGTGAGATGCCACAGCGGGTAAAAGGGCAAAGAGGCACCGAACTGGGCCAGGCGGCCGCCGATGTAGTAGATGATCCCGCGAAGGACCAGCGCTGGGTTCTGGACGGCGGTAACGGGTCGGGGTTCCAGAGTTGAATAGATATGGCCGTACGCCACATGGGCGACCTGGCTAAGAAAGGAGGCGGTGAACCCCGTCCAGAGCGACGTGAGGCCAGCAGTGTGGATCTGGGTGACCAGGTACCGGGCGTGGCGCGGGGTCCACCAGGGCCACCCGCCGACACCAGCTAGGCCCGCACCGGAGGTTGAGCGGAGCCCGCCTTGCGGGCTAGGCACCGTGACGTGCAGGGCTTGTTCGACGGACCGCAGAGCGCTGGTCGGGTATCCCAGGGTATAGTAAAAGGCCAGCGAACCTACAGCCAAGGACAGACCCAGCACGCCTTCACGGGACCCCGGCGTGGCGCCAGGTGCCGGAGCCCTGCGGCTAGCGGCAAGTGAGTGCACTAAACGGCCCCGGGCGGCCGTCACGTAACTCGGACGGACTTGGAACAGTCGGGCGGGTTGGCGGGGCGGGACGGCTTTGGCGCGGCGGCGGACTCGGTCAAGCCAGGAAGGTCCGGCGGGCACCGGTCGGCGGAGGTAGAAAGTCTGCCACCGTCGGGAGTTGAGCCGCGCCCGGCGCTCATCGGCAGCCAAGCCGCCCAGGCTGGTTCTTTGGGCGGCATGGGCGGCGTCGTGAATGTCGAGGACCGGGTAGTAGGTGGACGGGGGGCCGAGGACGGTGTCCCAGAACGGGGTAAAGACCATGGGCTTGACAAGGTGCTGGGCATGGAGAGGTTGGCAGGGTCGGGTAAAGGGGGCCAGAGTCAATGCCAAGGCAGGGTTAGTACGGCGCCCGTTGGGGAATGCGGGTGGGGAAGGGCGGGGTGGTGGTTATTGTACTGCAGGAGGGGGGCGGCCTCGGCATCTAAATACTTGCGGAATGGGTCTCCACCCTCGGTATCCCTTGGCCGCAGCTACAAGAAACAACAGGAGTCGATGAGTAAGGAAGAATAGACGATGGCGCCACGGGGCCAAGCCTCAGGGCTGTGATGTAAAAGAAGCCGTGGCCACCCACTCTTCATCAGTTGGACGTGGCCTAATAGCTAATGGGTCCCATTATGTATACTGCTTGGATTCAGCCGCCACCGGCGCCCGTGGCTTGCCAAGCCAAGCTGTTCATGTCGCCACCTTGGACAGGCAATTACCAACGATATTATATCCTTTGGAAATATTCAAGCAAAGGGGGAGGGGAATCGTTGCCTTGCTGCATAATTTTATTTCCAGGGGAGGTATATGGCCCCCCGTAATCAATGCGCCGCAGCGCCCCGTGCGTGGAAGTGCACGTCGGCCTGGTTGTCGGCTAGGAACCCGGCGGCTAGTTTGGCCTGATGGAGGCGAAGATCCTGGCCCAGTACCGTAACCCGCACAAGGGTATTGGCGTGGCGTTCGGCAGACGTGGCCTGTGTTAACGGAGTGAGCGTGTACCGCCCGAAGGCAAAATTGAGGATGGCCAACCCGGCCGCAGGGTCGGCCCCGGAGGTTTGATCTACGGATTTCGTTAAACGTACGATCCCCTTGACGCGGTAAATGTCGTCACATGGCAAACTCTTGAGAAGCACGTCAAGGTGCGCCGGGTCGTAGCCGGTAATTTCCGCACCGACGTCCTTGGTGATCTCAAGGCGGTCCACCTCGTCGCGGTGGTGGTGGCCGGCGGCGTCATCGGACCCCGTGAGGGCTGACCCGGCAGCCTTAGCCTCTAGGGCGAACAGCGGGGTATCAATGCCAAAGACGAGGTCCGCCGAGATGGGCACGTCTCCGGGGGCGCCGCATTTGACCCGCGGTGTGTCGGTGTTCAGGTCGTTGACGCGGTCGATCACAGTATCCAGATCGCGTTCGGAGACCTAGGGGGCCCGACGGGCCATAAAATGCAAGGTTTTTAGGGGGCCCCAGTGCGAGGCAATACAGGGTTAGCTTGGGGCCATGGGACGGGGTCCCACCGGCAAGTAGGTTGGTGCTGGCGCGCGGCAGGGCCACCGCCGTTCACTTACCAAGTGGTGCTTGTTGAGCAGGATCAAGTCGGTGTACTGGGCCTGCATCTTGGCGGTGTAGCTCGTATCCTCGTATCCAGTGAAGTTGGCGCAGTCAATGACGGTCACAACCGAGTCGAGCGCAAAACCCTCGTCGGCCAGTTCTCGGACCTGCCAGGCAATTGGTGCTGGGAAGGCTGAGCCGCTGGTCTCGATCAGGATGCGGTGCGGCCGGTATTTGGCCTTGAGTTCCAATAACCCGGTTTTCATCTGGCCCACCAGAACGCAGCACAGACAGCCGTTGACCATCTCCTGGACGGCGATATTGCTCTCGCGGACGAGGGCGCTGTCGGTTTCGGCGTCACCAAACTCGTTCTTGAGCACCACCACACGGTAGTCAGCCGGGAGCTGTTTGAGAAGGGCCAGAATCAGCGAGGTCTTACCGGCACCGAGGAACCCGGTGAAGACGGTCACTTGGCTCACATCCGTGGCTGGTGCGGACAACATTGACGGTGGTACGGGTGAGGCCATGGTGATAGGGCACGGCCGCGGAATGTGCGGAGGAGGTTGCAAAGAAGGGAATCGGGGAATGGGGCGGGGGAATCTCTAAGGGTCTGCGCGGGGACAGGTGCAGGGTCCAAGCAATCGGGGATAAAGGGAAGGTAGGTTGTAAAACGAGTGACCGAATGGAGCCACACGAGCGATTATGAAGGGAGGCCAGCGGGAGCAAAGGAAGCCCCGATTGGAGTTCTAGACGTTCGCTGGGGCAAGGGGGCAGATGCCGCAGACCCGCTCGATGCATTAAAGGCGCCAGGCGAGGTGCAGCTCTCCGGCCGGGCCACGGCTTTCCCCATTTGCACTACCTTGCACGTCAGTCCGCTGCTCTGGGGTGTACACGTTGGCTCCCGAGCCGTCCCCCGTTCCATGCCAGCCGCCCAGGTGGACACCGCAGGCCTTGACCCCTCCCCGCTAAGTCGCGGGACGGCTCCGTCCTGACTTGCTGAGCCTGTGAAGGTATCCCAGCCTGGCCTTCTGCCCTAATGCAACGTGGAGCCCCTACGCTGCCCATCCTAAGGTTATAGCTCGCCCTGTTGTGCTCACGCCCCATACGTTCCCCTGCACCAATCCCTCCTAGTGGCCAGGCCCACCGTTTATTCCTCCTCTGCCTGGCACTCACTCTACATCCTGACTCCCCTCACTCCCCCCAATTGGGTCCACCTCGTCACTTATAGGGTTTCCTCCTTTTGGCATTTCTCCCAACATCCAGGTTGTATCAGTGCGCATCTGCTCCTCTTTGGGTACCCTCTTCGCAATTCGTCTTCTCGTCAGGATCGCCTGCCTCCATAGGTTCATCGCGGCCACTGACTTTCCTTGCCCCGCTCCGCGATCGGCACCGCGCCCACCCCCCTTCTTGGTGCGCCAGCCAATCCAGCCCCACGGCGGTCGTTAGGAGGAAGGACTAAGCCAATAGCGAACCTTCGCATTCCCCGTGGAACTCCACACCTTGCATTCCTGTAGCTTCCAATTCGCCCTTTCTTCGCTCCGCTAGGGATCGCTCGCCTCACCCACCGGCGACTTTAGCCACCATTCATACTCTTCAACCGCCGCCCCCGCCGCGCCCCCATGGTCCATCCGCCATGGTTGACCGACAACAATTTACCAAGGCACTCATGGAGGCCGACGCCCGGCTCTTTTGGTCATATGGCCTAGCCGACGAGGTGCACTTCAATGCCTCGCCCTCCCAGGGATCCCCGCCAGAGGCCCCCCGGTCGCCGCATACCTCCGACGGAGAGTGTGTCGACCCTCACCACCACCACCAGCGCCCCTCACGGTACCCGTCGCGCCTGCCCCGTCCAACCGCGAGTCGAACCGCGGTGGCTCGCGCCCGCGACTCTGCCCAAGGCCATCCCACCCACCCGCCCACGAGGCCAGCCCCGGAGCACTATGTAACACCCGCCTATCCCCTCGCTGGTACAGGCCACCGACCGCCGCACTACACCTACCCGACTGGCGGTCGGTCTGGCCATCTGGAATCCCCCGACCCGTCTAATAGTTACCCGCCCCCTCCGCCCAGCGGCCACGGTGGTGGGTCGTCCGGATCCACGACGACCTACCCCTCACCGCATGTCCACCCAGCTTACCCGTCCGCCTACCGCGCAGCGACCCACCCGTACGCGCACCCGCCACCCCCGCCGCCGCACCATAGTCAGCCTGCCTACCATCACAACCCGGACCCCGCTGGGAACCGTTACGCGCACCCTGCCCCGCCACCCGCCGCAGGGGGGACCGGCGTCCCTGCCGCCTACCCTTCCCGACCCAAGCCGTCCTACCACTACGACCGGTTTCTCACTGTGCCCCCACCCATGACCGTCACTCCGGAGGAGCGCGGCCGGGTCCGCTCCTTTTGGACTCAATTGCCCCCAGTCGAGCAACAGCGCCTGGTGCGGGTGGGTCGCCAGGCCGTAAGCGACGCGGTTAAGAAACAGAAACGGGCCAGCTGTTCGTGTAGCCTGTGCACCCGCCGCCAGGCTGAGATTGAGGACGAACTCCCGGTCCTGTACGAGGCTTATGAGGCCCACATGGAGATGCTGATTACCGCGGCTAGCAGCAAGTACCATTCACCCCGCTCCCACGTCATTGCTCCCGCGGTCCACGGGAACCACCATAGCCCTGCGGGGGACGCCCACGGTCCCTACGATGACCACGCGCCCTGCGCCAGCTGCGCCCGGGCCGAGCGGAGTTTCTACTACGGACTCCACGCCCGGCCCTTCTACTGCTACAACAGCGAGGACGAAAAAGATCCCGATGACGATGATGATGACGACCTGGACCACCCCTACGAGCACGACGAGGCGGCCTGTCCGTACTACCCCCCTGCCCCGGGGGCCTTTGAGTATGATGACGACCCCATCGAGACGGTTGATGCGGCAGGTCTTCTCCGGTTCTTTGAGGACGACGACAATCCCCCACCGCACCCCGGGTGGACCCCATCAACTAAGGACGACGCCCATTCCGAAATCGACCCCCCAGCCCTTAAGGACCTTCAGGCGGCCTATCCGGCAAGCGACAGCGAGGCTCGGCTGGGGCACGTCGACCTACCCGCATCCGGTATTGCACAGGGCGCCGCCCTCATGGCCAACTCCGAGGAGGCGCGGAATCTGACTTACCTGGGCCCACCCCGCCCAGAATCGGGCCTGGCCGCTACACCTCCGGAGGACGGTGGATCCCTGCGCCGCTTCCTCTTCAATGCGTCCTATGTGGGACGGTCCAACGCCCAGTCCTTGTACCAGTCGCGACCCTACGAGGCGGAACCCCAACCGTCTGCGCCTGTCCCTGCCACGCCCCCCGCCGACCCGCCCATCTCAGAAGCTGAGCGCCAAGAGATTTTGCACGTAGCCGAGGACCTTTTGCAGAACAACGGCGAAAAGTTTCTGGCCATGATGGAGCAGTTTGCCGAACATAAATTGCACCGCGCGGCCGCGGCCCGCCGCCAGCGCGAGACCAGCGAAGAGCCCACCACGGAGGAGGAGCCTGGGGAAGGTACGGCGTCCCCGCCCTTACTCGACTTCAGCCTACTGCGCATGGACGGGGAGGACGGGCCGGATAGTGCGCGGTCTAGCGCCTACGCTGCCACCCAGACCATGTTCCAGTCGCTCAGCGCTGAAAAGAAGCGTCACATCAGCCAAGTCATGACTGAACTCGTAGGTTCCTACCTCGAAGACGACCCTGAGCGTAACCTTGCCGCTGCCACGGCCGCCGATCCCTCGCCGTCGCTTCCACCACCGGAGTCGGGGGTGACAGCGGCCGATCCCACGGCCGACCCCATGTCCTACGCCGATAACTTGCCGGAGGGATACGCCCCCCTCTGGCATGACGCGTACGGGCCCGATGCGCACGCCGCCTCCCTGGCCGCCCAGTACGCTCCTCTACCTCGTGACTACGGACGTAACGGCGACGTGGTTCTGGAGGCCGACTTGGGTTACGGACCTGGGTACCCAGACGATCCGCCCTACGACGATGATCCGGATGATGAAGATGACGACGACGAGGGCGAACTGGACGAAGAAGACCAAGGTGACGACCCGGATGAGTGTGACGTGCTGGCCAGCCGGGAACAGCGCGCAGAGGAGGCCCGCCAGTGCGTTGAGCTGCTCATCACCCGTCTCCTGGAACAACGCGTGATTCTAGCCTACCGTGAGCAGGTGGCGGAGGCTAAGGCGGCTGAATTACTGCGCGAGCTGGGCCACGAAGAGAAGAAGAACCACAGTCGCAGTCAGGGCGGATCTGGGGCCAACGTGTCCTCCTCACACACCACTGATCGCGCCAAGGACAACAGGAAGGGCGGTAAGGGAAAAGGCAAAGCTAAGGGTAAGAGTCAGCGCGAGCTGCAGTTGGAGAAGGAACAGCGGGCCAAGGAAGCCAAGCGCGAGGCCCTGGAAGCTCGTCTAGCCAAGGATGCAGCCCTAGAACGCCAGCGTGCCAATGAACGCAAGGAGCGCGAAGCTGCGGTCCGGCGGGTGCAGGAGGAACAGGCCCTCCAGCGCCTACAAAAGCTGCGCGACCAGAACCCAGAGCTGCGCCTCAAGAAGGAGGCGGCAGCCCAGAAGCATCGCCGTGACACAGACAAGTCAGCCAAGACTAATACCGAGACCACGGTGGCAGACGCTCTCCCAACGGAGAAGTCCCGGACAGCCAAGGCTAATACCGAGACCACGGCGGCAGACGCTCTCCCGACGGAGAAGTCCCGGACAGCCAAGGCGACCAACGTATCCAAGGCTGGCCGCAGCGTAGCCACTAAGAAACCCACTGACGAGGCTAAACCAGCGCCAGCCAAACCGGCCACTAATCCCCGCTCGCCAGCAGGTAGGAAGGGCCGGGATGTGACTTTGGCTAGCACCTCCAGATCCACTGCCATGTCCGTTTCACAGGCGGTGGCCGCACCCGCTGGCCGCAAACCCAGCCCGAACGCCAGCCCTGCCGTCGCTAAACCCACCCGATCCGCGGAGAAGGCCCCTGTATACCCCAAGCAGGACCCGGCCGCCAATCCCACCATCGAGATACCTGAACGCACTACGGAGAAGGCCTCAGCTGTCACCTCCCCGGCCAGCGGTGCTGCCCGGACGATCAAGGCCGGCGTGGCCCATCCCGTGGTGGTCAAGACCCCGCCCCAACCTAAAGTAGCACAGTCCTTCGCGCCGGAGCCGATTACGGTCTCTGTGGCCCCCACCAAGACGACCCCACCATCTCAGATCGCACCGTCTTCCGTCGCTGTTCCTTCGCCGCCCTCGGCCACTCCCGGCGAGAGTACTATGCCTACGCCCGCCCTACCCTTAACCAGCGAAACTCCGGCTGCCTACACTAACGTGCGGGCCCTTACTGGCATATCGGTACCGACCACCCCTTTCCACGATCTTTTCCCGACCCCAGGGATTCCCATTGGCCCCCGGCGTACCATCGGGCCGTCCGGGTTGTATTCGATGTCCAACGATGGTGGCCTGATGCTGGGCATGTCAGCCCCAGCCCAGCCTGTCCCGACCATCCATCCCGGTCTGTTCACCAGTGGCGTCGGTGGCGGGGGTGCTTGGGGCGGAATCGGCCGTGGCGCCCCCGCCCCGTCGTCCCCTCTGGCCCACGCTGACAGCTTCCAACTTGTAGGGCACCGTTCCACCTCCCACCCGTCCGACCTTCCCTCACGCCTTGTCGAAGATTTACTTGATGACGATGGGGCTGATCTCCTGGGCCCGCCTTCGGCCCTAGAGGCCAACATCACCGCTCGACCCCCGGCCCTTCTCGGGCGGCCACCACGCGGAGGGCGGTCAGGCTCGGTGACCACCCTCTCGCCACTCAAGACCTTCGATTACACTTCCTCGTCGATTTGGTCACCCTCAGCACCCGTCACTCCAGCTAGCGCCACGGGGTTCAGCTACGGCGCTATGGCGTCCCCACGTGGCGGCGAAACTATGGCATACCGTTCCACCTCCAATGGCGGACCATACCGTTCTACGGACTTTTCCACGCGACCCAGCCCGCTCGAGACGCCTACCGCTACCGCATTCCATTTCGGCGCCGCCGGCCGTGCCACCTCGCGTACGCCCTCTCTCCCTGTCGACGTACTGGCCCAGCTAGGGCTATCGGAGGAATCTAGTGGGCCACGACCGTCACCCCTGACCGTCGCCACGACTGCGGCTGCTACCGCTACCCCTGCCCGGACTTTTACCGAAGCCTCCCCGCCGGCATTGGCCCCTCAGCCCGCCATGGCAGCTTCAGCCGCCGAGGATTTGGGACCGATCCGCCGGCCCCCACCAGCGGGTACCCCACACTCCCCGCCCCGCTACAACCCGGATTCCCGCCTCGAGTCGCTGCGCCTGGTTTACGTCCAACTGGAGATCCACCGCTGTGGCAATAACACCGGCGCGGTCGCCAAGGTCATTGATCGGTTTAAAGGCGCTGGCAACGGTGCCACCGCGACTCAGCAATTACAACCGGCATCGCCACCTTCACCTACCGAGTCCGGTCGCCGGGCCGCTACGGTGCTGGATAGTCTGGCCAACCTCGATCCGCAGTTTTACGTCCTCCCGCACCTTTACCGCGCCTACCAGGCCGTAACACGCGACACCACAACTCCTCTTGCCGAGCTGGCTACTTTGATGTGCGGGACTGACGTGACGGCCACGGATTTCCCCCTTTCGGCCGCACCGCCTCACGTTCTCGGCCGCGATATGTTCGTGCGTCTCGGACAGCCGCTGCACTCGGGTCAGTTCGTGTATCGCCTCAAGGATGAAAAACCCTTCACATCGGCCCCAGGTGGTGGTGGTAACGGTAACCAGAAATCTGCTGCGCTGGCGGCCGTCGACTGGGAACAGGCTCTGACTGTCTGTTTCATTCCATTGTAGGCTCTCAAGTTGTCCCGTTGTCGACGCCTTCTTCTCCCTGTGCCCTCCTTTTGTTTCTATTTCACGTTTTCTCTGCCACGGACGCTGAGCTAACCGGCATGCCGAGATCATGCCTGCTTTCCATCCTATCCGGTCAAGCGCTTCTATAAATCTACGTCTTGGTCCTAACGAACTGCCTGGGTGACTTGTTCATCAACTGATGTGAGGCGTAGGCAGTGGGGATGGGGCCTATATTTGAAAGCGAACGGGTTCATCCAAATAGAACCCCGTAAGCGCGGCTTTCGTTGAGCGAACTGCATGTAACTGTCATATTCAGATAATGGCTAAATGGCAGACCCATCCGCCGACCTGCCCACTGGGGCGTTTGAGAATACTTTTCCCACGAATGGGGCCAGTTATTTCATACGGTGGGAAATTCGCCTCCCACCTCTCCTGTCCCTAGTGGCGTGCGGGCTGTTATTGTTTACCTTTTAGACCCTCGTCGTTATTCTGCCCACCCCCACCTGCTAATGTTGCCTGCGTTGAGCCTGGCGCCCGGTAGAGCACGAAGGCCCGTGACGACCGAAGGGGTTATTTTTAGCCCCTGTGATCGAGACCTTCATCTGGCGGCGGAGCGGGCCAAAATGAAGTAGGAGGGAAACGCGTCCGGAAGACCTCTTTGCGATGGACGTTGGAAACCACTTACAACTCCCCGCTGTGCGCTTAACAACGCCCAGTCCATATCACTGCAAAAGTATACCAAGCGCTGCAGTTGTTCGTTATTAAGCCGCTTCGACTGCCTGCAAGCCGTCGTATCTTTTTGACCCACCTACCCTCCTGGTTCCTACCTTCCTAGTCGACAAGGTGTGAACGTGACGCTCGCCATTAGTATTAGCAACCCCTCTATTCACTTTCACCCCTCTCACTCTTCCTAGCTGCTTTGCTTTGCGAGCGCTAAGTGTTTTTTCCCTGACTTAGTTTATGTGCCCACCCCTGGACCTACTCGTCAGACCTCTGTTCACCTGAGCGATCACTCAGCCCTGTGAATGCCGACTGCCCGTACTGAAACACACCACCACACCAATCAAGTCCTGCCACTTCCTACCCCGCCATCCGAATCCCTTATTCAATCTCCGCTCCCCGCCAGGGTCATACTCCAGTTCCTGAGTTGTCGCCCCCCCCAACCTTTGGAATCCCATACAGCCCACGCCACTTTTCACATAACCTGTCGAACGAAGCGATCCCATTCGTGCGTCTACTCCGCACCAAGTCCAAACGCCAAACCACTCGTCCGCGCCGTTGCCTTACCGGAGGGCGCGGGATCCTACTCCATCTGGCCTCGCCCATTCATTTATAGACCATGGAGAAGGGCACTAACATACAGGTCATCGTGCGTTGCCGGTAAGTTGTCTCTCGGGTGTGGCGAATAATGGAGCACAGCAGCTGCAGAAGTCTACTCAAGTTAAATACTTCGTTAGACCTGACTATTCTAATTTGTCAGTAGCCGTCTGGCGTATCTGGTACCTTGGCAGCTGTATATTGTTCGAAAGTCTGCCATCGGCCCACAGCCTTAACCTCCCCCGCCCAGATTTTAAGTGTGGCCATTCCCTCACCCAAAGTTGACTTGATGTACTCTTCCCTTCATCACCGCTTCCCCACAGTGGTCGCAATGAACGCGAGCAACGTGAGGCATTGCCCACGGTGGTTAGCGTCCCACCCATCAGCGGCCGGCAGGTCAGCGTGAAGACGTCGGCCGCCGACGTGACTCAGCGCCGGACGTACATGTTTGACCGCGTGTTCGGTCCCGATGCAACCCAGGAGAATCTGTTCCAAGAAGTGGCCATGCCCCTGATTGAGGAGGTCACCAAAGGTTACAATTGCACCCTTTTCGCATACGGCCAAACAGGTACAGGAAAGACGTACACCATGGAAGGTGACCTTGAAGGTACCCAAGGTCAGCTCTGTGACCAGTCCGGTATCATCCCCCGCACCCTGTACCATCTCTTTGAACATTTGGGCCGTCGCAAATCGGATTTTACAGTGATGGTATCCTATATAGAACTGTACAACGAAGAACTTCGCGACCTGCTCCCACTCGACGAGGACGAGACCCCGCAGCGACTACGCATCTACGACGATACTTCAAAGGATGCTGCCAAGCGATCCATACTAATCCAAGGACTGCAAGAATTACCCGTAGAGAACGCCCGCGATGCCCTGGCCCTGCTCCAGAAGGGTTCGCACCGGCGCTGCGTGGCGGCCACCTTGTGTAACGAAAAATCGAGCCGGTCGCACGCCATCTTCTCCATCACAGTCCACATCACCGAGTCCAGTCCCGAGAATCAGGGTCTAGTCAAGATCGGCAAGCTCAACCTGGTGGACCTAGCCGGGTCAGAGAATATAGGCCGGTCAGGCGCCGAGAACAAGCGCGTCCGCGAGGCCGGCAAAATCAACCAGAGTCTACTAACCCTGGGCCGGGTCATCAACGAGCTGGTGAAACATGCCTCCTACATCCCGTATCGCGACAGTAACCTCACTCGCCTTCTGCAGGACTCGTTGGGCGGGCACACCAAAACCAGCATCATCGCCACCGTCGCCCCGACCCGGGCCGACCTGGAGGAGACGCTCAGCACCCTCGAATACGCCAACCGCGCCAAGAATATCAAGAACAAGCCCGAGGTCAACCAGCGTGTCACCCAAAACACTCTCGTCAAAGAATTTGAGCGCGAGTCCGGCCGGCTCAAGAACGAGATTGTGCGCCTCCGGGCGGACCTACTGGTAAGTTTCAAGAGCGCGAGGACCTTTCCGCCCGCGTCTTAGCCGTGGAAGTGTGCCTGAGCTGGCCCTGGTTTCTCACTTGGGAGGCATGCTAACCGTACCAGCGTCTGCCCTTACTTTAAACCCGCACGAAAACATGCTATCCAGGCCTCACGGGAGAAGAACGGTATTCATCTCACTAAAAATAGCTACGATGAGCTCCTGGAGGAGAACCAGACCTGTAAGGACGCCGTGGTAGAATATAAGTTGCGCATGGAGGAGATGGAAGGGTCGGTTCAGGCGGCCAACGAGCGTACACAGGATATAATGGCCCAGCTACGACGAGCCACCGAGGATTTGGAGGCCGTCAAGGCGCGTCTACGCCAAGCCGACGACCGGCTAGCCACCGCTGCCATTAACTTGGAGCGGGCGCGCGTCACAATTACCGAGCAGCTCACCGTGGTGGCCGCGCACAGCCGCACTGAGATGCAGCTGGATGACGTGGCCGGTGACCTGCTTGCGTGTGTCCAGGACGCCGTCGACGACCTCACTCGCCTCCACAACGTGGCCGACGACCACCACGCCACGGACACCGCTAATCGGACCTACCTAACTGCCTTCGAGGCCGACCTCCGCGAGCGAACCGACGCCATGGTACAGGAGGTCAAAGATTATCAACAGGTACAGACCGAATTCCTCGGCAGCTTCGCTGCCGGCTTAGAGATGACCTACCAGACTGAGCAGGCCCGCCTACGTGACCACTTGGCCACCCTCCGGACGCAGTGCGAGGATGTCCTGGCCGGGCAGGCGGACTGGGCCGCCAGCTACGACCATCACGGGGATATCGCCCAGACCGAGCGGGAACGGACGGCCCATACGCTCATTGAGGTAGAACGAGCCCTGACCGAGACCGACACCTCCCTCCGCTCGGGTCTCGAGGCCGCCCTAAGGACTCTCACTGAGCAACTTACGGTCCAGCGTACCGAATTCGGCGACCGACTGACGGGCCTCGCCGACGCAGTCGGCACATCCCTGGACCAGATTCGGCACCTGGTGACTGACCAAGGGAAGAAGGCTGACCGGCTCGATATCGACACCGAGACGGCGCTAACGGCTTCCCTGACAGGCGGGGAACAGCTGACGGCGGATCTCACCTCGGTTCTCGAGGAACACGGCGCCGAGTGTGAACGCCGGAAGGAGGCCCTACTTAACGAGGTCAGTGGCCTCCTGGCCGCCTCCTTTGCCGGCCAGCGCGAGACCCTGGTCCGCCGGCTCAGCCAGGTTCAGTCCATGGAACAGACCCAACGCGCCCAACTAGCGACCTTCCGGACCGATCATCGAACGGCTGTGGCCGAACTACGCACCATCAGCGGGGTTATCGATGACCGGGCCACCGCGGCGCAGAGCAGGTTAGCAGCGGATGCGGCGGCCATCCGGACGCAGTTGGCCGACGGCACCACTGCAGTACTCGATGCTCACCAGGCGTTGCTCACTGCCCGGGTGGCTACCAACTGGGATCGTCATTCCCAGAGCCTCCCGACCGCCCTCGGCCAGATATCCGCTGCCCAGGCCGAGGCAGCCGACCGAGATCAACGACAACGCATTGCCGCTCAAGCCTCGGTTAATACGGTCCGCACTCGCCTGGCCAAGGCCGCCGCCGACGCGGCTGCCTGCACCGATGCTACCACGGCCACCCTGGATACTAGCGGTACTTACGTCCGCTGCCAGACGGGCCACCTCCATGAGGCGTTCGATGCCTTTGCTGCCAACGCCCAGGACCGCATGCACAAACTCACTGCCCGTACCCATCACCTAGTGCACACCCAGGTACGTCCGCTGCCCGATTCAGACAGCGCCCCGAAACGCCGCCGGTTCAGTTACACCACGACGTGGGCGCGCACAGCCGAGCCCGAGACGCTACTGGCCGAGTACTATGAGGCCCGCGGCGAGGAGCGACCCATCAATCTCACCGCAGAGGACGTGATCCGCTTACTGGCCGCCCCCAGCAGTCCCGACGTTTCCCCTCTCCTCCTGTCGCGGACCCTATCGCCCCTTTCTGACCACCTTCCGACTGACGACTCCAACGACGACCACGGCCGCGACACCCCAGATTCCTTGGGCGATACCCGCGGGGATCCGAGGGCACAAAGGCTAGCACGTAGCGCCAGTGCTCTCAGCTTACGGTCCGAGGACCAGCTGACCGTCCTTCCCAAACGGTTCGTATCCTGCGCCACCGCTATCCCGCTTCCTGACTCCGTATCCGAATCCGGCAGCGACGTTGAGGGCACCACGCCCACCAATGCGATTACTACTACATCTGGTGCCCACCCAGCCGTAGCGACCCCAATGAATGCCCAGGGGACGACAACCCGTACGACCGTTCGCGCGCCTTCCCGTTTAGGCAGCGGCCGCACTACTCGGGCCACCCGGGCCGTATCGGCCTCTGCCATGTCCGTCACCGCAGCAGCCAAGATTCCGTTGCCCAAGTCACCGCTCATCAACTCAACGAACCATTCGGCCACGCGATACGGCCGGACGGTCCCACTCAGTAAGATGGTGGTTGATGGGCACGGTCCGGCCGATATTGCCGGAGACACCAAATTACCTAAACGGACCCGCCGCGTACGAGGGGAGTAATGGCTGACCAGCCCTCCACATGTAGCTCTGGGACAAGAAGGTATGGTGACTACGTTGAACTGCTTTGCCTCCCACTCCCCTTCGTATACCAAAAATTCCTTTTTCCTTTCCTTGGTTACCACCTCCCCCCCCCCCATATCCGCATGTCTGGGCAACTCCGCTCGTTAGACTCGACGCCCAACAATGTTGGAGTAGGTCTTTTTGAGTGAGACCTGCCGTATCGACCCATGTACTTCGTACCGAGTGTGTTTATGATAAATGACTGTTTTTATGACCAAAGGGGCTACGATACGGGCCTGGTTACTATGTGATAAGTAGGAATAATATAAACATTTGTAGATGAACAGTGAGCCGCGTCGTCACGAATCAGAATGATACTCACCAGACGGGTCACCAAGATATGAGGGCGATAGCTGGCTATAAAACGCCTCTAAAGATAGAATAAATGGGAGGGATAGAGGGGGGGCCGAAGTGCTCACAGTGAAAATAGGGGGTTGGCCCCAGCGCGTCAATTCACGGAGGGGAGGGGGGGGGGAATAAGGGCACGAGTCGGCAGCTTAACGCTTCTTGTTCTTGCCCTTCTTACCGACAGGCGCCGACTGTTCGCGGTTCGAGATGTCGTTGGCGATATCAGATTCCTGCTGCTGGTAGGCGAGGTCGATACCGGCGGTACCCTCAGGGTAGCCGCTACCAGTGGTCGCGGCATTTGTGTTTCCAGCGGCAGCGGAATTCACAGGCACCTCAGTGGCCACGGTCTCGACGGTGCGAATAGCCTGAGGCTGCTGCTGCTGCTGCTGGGTGTACTGCTGCTGGTTATACTGCTGCTGGTTGTACTGCTGCTGGTCTTGGTTCTGACGCATGCGCGAGTCGGTGCCCTGGCGGTATCCAGCACTGCTAGCATTGCTGCTAAAGTCCGATTCGCTCAGGGCTTGGCCACTACGGTTGGTCTCCATCATACGCTGCTGCTGATGTTGACCACCAAACTGGGAGGCACTGCTGCCGATCCCGGAGTTGTTGGCAGACGGGAGGGCGCTGTTCATCTCACCCATATCCATGAGGGCCTTGGTGGCGTTGGGGTGGGTGATGACGCTGGCCACCAGGTGCACACGGACCTTGGTGGTGAGGGCGTTCCACCACTCCTGGGAAAGGTCAGGGCCCCCGGTACGGAACAGGTACTGGCGGCCAATGCCGTCGCGGGCGTTGCGGTCCTTGGCCGAAATGGTGAAGGCATTGTGTGGGAGCTCCGGGAGGTTGAGGGCGCCCAGGCTGCAGTTGGGAAGGTACAGCGAGAGGGCTGGGGTACGGCAGTGGACCAGGTCACCCGACGGGAACAAGTGGAGGAACCCCAGGGCGGTAAGAACAGCGTAGTAGTTCTTCCACACCTTCATGGGGCCTGAGCCAGCCTGTAGCTCGAGATAGCCTTCCTTGACGACGCTCAGGCTGGGATCATCGCGGTGTGGGTAGGGGATCTCGGCAGCAGTGATGGGACCAGCGGTAGGGTCGACGAACTGGTCCTCGTGGCGGTGACAGAAGTTGTTCCACTCCATATCGTTGGGGAGCATATCAGTGGCGCGGCTGACACTCAGCGCGTTCTCACGCATCATGGACAGGTCCTTGGCAATGAAGTTAAACTGGCTCTTAAGCAGGTCCTTGAGGCGCTGGATCACCTGCGACTCGAAGGCCAGGAACGAGTTTTGCTCGTTGACGGCCGACTTGTAGAAGTAGTGCTCCTCGTTGGCGCGGTGGTGAATCTGACGGCGCACATCCAGGTTGACCAGGAAGGGGTCGGTATCCAAGTCACCAGGAGTGGCACGGGCGGTAGCCATGGCGCCAGCTAGGCGGGCGAACTCGGCCTGGCACTTACCACGCTGGTCAACCAGGCGCTTGTGCGACTCGAGGAGCTGGCCAGACGAGTTGGTGATGCGGAACTTGATCTCATTATACAGGCGCTCCAACTCGGGCAGGATTTGGTCGGTGGTGGAACGGTTAGACTCGTGGAAGAAGTTGGAGTTGCTCTCGGTCACCGACTTGATGGAGCGCACCAGATCTTGAAGGCCGTGCTCGCCTAGGGGCATGAAAACGTTGTCATCCTTGATGGGCGAGGGGAGGGATGCCGCCAGGCTAGAGAACCGTTTGGCCGACTCGAGCTCGGCTTCGGCCATGCCCTGGAAGTAGAACATGCACGCCTTAACGAATCGCTTGAGAGCGTGCAGGCGCGACACCAGGAGGTCGGTCGGATCGGTGCTGCGGGCGTGCAGGTTGTTGCTCTCGCTCACCATCGAACGGTTACCCTGGGTCGAGGCCGAGATGGGCTGACTGACGTGACTCATGGCCGGCTGCGAGGCGCCGGGCGCCATACCTTGCTGCTGGTGCTGCTGCATCATTTGCGGGGCCTGTCCCCCGGCCGGTGAGGGGGCGAAACCGGGTTGGTGCTGGTGGGCCGGGGGAGCCTGCTGCTGGAAAGCGGACTGAGACATGGCGCAGCGGAGGGAAGGGGGGCTGGTCGGTGGAAGCAGCAAATAGTCGCAGATGATGAGGGGTGGGTAAGGAGGGTGGGCGTAGCGTCGGTTTCAGACGACACAGCGTGGGCGCAGCACAATCCACGATAATACCAGGAGACCCGCCCACGCGATGGACGGATGAGAAGAGAAAGGGCGAACGTGAAACAGGGCGGAATATTAAGGGGAGTGGAATGGTACGTGGTGTTAGCAGGACTCCCCGGGAGAATGCGTGGGGTGATAGATGGTGCACAGTAGATTCTAATAATACCGCCAGATAATCAATGTGACTGCTTTTCTAGGCGCTTATCATGGCGTTCCAAAGGGGCCGCCTGCTGCACCAGCCACAAAAATCTAGCAGCCCACAGGCAAAAGCTAAGCTTGGGTAATCCAAAGCCATCCTGACGTTATGCGGTGCTTGTAGGTATCGGCTACAATCGCCGAACACCACTCTCTAGGGATACGAATTAGGAAGGGTTGGATTTTCCAGAAGGCGTGGCCGGCACAATGCAGATGTATAACTGACCACTGCACGCCCCAGTATAGCTTAACGAGCGGAAAATTATGCTTACCTAACGGATAAGTGAAGGGGGATGGAAGGCAATGTTCACGGCGTGTGCACGGGGAAATATGGCCGACCGCTATGCTTAACAAGGTTGTGGGGGAGGGGATCACGGTTACAAAAAGGGGGGCTAAAGGAGGAGAGAGCGGACAAAAAGTTGGACGGCGCCTGGCATCGGCCTTGTAGACTTTTATAGAGCGCCGGGCGTACAACGAACTGTTGGGCGCAACCAAAAGACCCTTGAGGGGGAAGAAATGGGCGTCAAAGTTTACCTTGGCCGTTTCACGCCGGCGTATTTCCAGGACGGCGGTAAGTAATCATCATCACTGAGGCTCCTGACTACACCCAGCTGGCCGTCGGGATCCATGGAACCTTACCGGACGGTGTGGCGTCACTACCATGCCTTATCTTTCGCTGCCCACCTCGGGTGATACAACCTTACGTACTGAACACCGGTCAACCAGCCCCCTTCCCTTCAATTTGTGCGCTAAGTATTATCACACCTTCACTGCTCAGTGCAAAGTGTGCCTTCCCTCAGAAAAGCGTACTCGAAAATGGCAACGATGACCTGACACAATGCGGCAGAGACGCCAACAACCATAAGCACCAGCGCTTGACAGAAAAGGCGGGCAGTAGTGCAAAGAGCCTATGCTCACTTGTCTGTCTTCGAATTCCCTTGCGTTTTGGACGAATTATACGGCCGAGGGGATGGCATCTACGAATTCTTACGCAGTACCGGCAGAAGGGAGGCAGAGCAGACAGGTGATGTGGATTTACAATCCACCCCGCGTGAAATTATTTGAGGAAGCTTCACCACAGGTGCCTGTGTCCTTGCCACATCCGGAGTAGAGGCTCCAACCTCCTCTCCCTCCCCGAACCAATCACATCTCCCTGTGTAAAACTGTCATGCTATTCTGGGTTGGTAATTTAGCCCCTCATAATGCTATTTTCAAGCTTGCGCGATTTGTTTCTGACCCAATCAACGATTACTCCAGGCACATTGCGAGGTAAGCGTAGTCTTTACTGGGCACTTCTGGTCAGATCCGCAATCACCCAATCACAGGGCCAGTAGGTACTGGTATTAGACAAACTCTCCGTAAATTATGCAACTCTAGAATGAGTCAGTGGTGCACAACGAAAGGATGGGGCAAGCCAAAACTACTACTGTGCAGAGCCTACTCCAAAACCTTCGCCCACAATGAAGGCCTGCCTAAATATACAGGCAATGCTACACCCTCTCATGAGAATATCAGCTAATGATCGCCCGCACTGGCGGTTAGAGAGGACCCGAAACCCGCTCGGGCGCTGGTTTTAAGACGACCCGCCCACGTTGCGTTCAGATCGCCTCTATTCCAGTATTCCCGAGCTGGGCAAGGTCTCATATTATACCCATCCTCCGCCTGCAGCCATGAGCATTCTCGTTGACGCGATTTTTTTTCCAGCGTTGTAAAACGGTGGGGAAGGTGCCCTATTCCCTTCCCCATCCCTACATCGTTCCCCCCTATGCGTGCTAGGACCCCTCCGTCGGCCGGATTATGGTAACGCCAATTCGCCATGAGATCCGGGATTATTATTATTTTTGGTCACTGGGATATACACACTACGAGTGTCGAATGGGTAGGACTTTTACCGTTTTATCAGCTGGAATGAAGACGGGGCCCTACAATATAACTGGAAAGGGTAAATAAGCAAAAGCAATTAGATGTGAGGGAGAGGGAGAACAAAGAAACAGTCAGATGGATAGAAGGAATAGCCCAGGGGCCATGTCGGTAGAATTTAGAAAAATAGATGGAAAAATTACTGAGGCCACCCCTTGGTAGCCAGGGCCTTGACTTGGTGCGGCGACAGGGAGTTGCGAATCTGGAGCTTGGCAGGTTCGGGACAGGCGCCGAGACAGGCTTGGAAGGTCTGGCCGAGCCGCTGACCAAGGGCCTCGGAGACCGACATATCGGAGGCCAAGAACTCGGCCAAAATGCGCAACAAACGAGAGGCGGCATCGGGGGTGGGGGTGTCCAGGTTCGTTCCGCCCATGACGACGGGGTGCCGCTGGTCGAGGAGTTCGAGAAGATACTCGTAGACCGCGGGACATTCCTCCTCATCGTGGACGATGGGGAGACCAGCGTACCAAGCCGAGAGGAGGGCCGAGGCGTCCACACCCGAAGCGTTGTAGCGCAGGATCTTGCCTAAACTGGCCACAGCGTTATCGGTCACATACTCTCGTTCGGCCAAACGGGCCTGAGGAGAGCCCAGGAGGCCAGCGAGGATGGGCGCGGCGTGGGCGCAAGCCTCGGCGTATTGTGGACCACCATACTGGGCCGCAACGCCGATACCGTACACAGACGCCTGGGCCACGTCCAGGGCCTCGTCGGTCAGACCCTGCAGCATGGCCGACAGGAAGTGCTGGTGGTAGACCCACGAGGCCGGCCCGGTAAACTCAACCAGGTCATCAAACACGCATAGGGCCCACTGACGGGCGGCCGAGCTAAAGGTGTCCTGCAGAAAGGCCACCACCACGGGCACCAGGCGGTCAAAGTGAGGCAGGAAGGCCGCGCCGTGGGTGGCGAACACCTGGTGCAGGGCCTTGGCGATTTCGGCCATCAGGGACTCGTCTCCGGCCTCCTCTTCGCTCACCTCGTCGTCCTCATCCTCATCGCCGGCATCCTGGCCCTGCCGTTCGGCCTGACGTTCCTGGGCGCGGGTGCCGTAGGCCTGCGTATGAGTCAGGACAGCGTTGACGACCTTGTCGAGGTTCTCGGCCGAGAGCTGGAGGGCCGGGGGGCAGGGCACGTGACCACCGTCACGGTGCAGGACTCCGAGGCAGTCAGCAAAGCTGGTGAACAGCTCGGCAGCGAAGAATGGATCGGCCTCATCTGCGGCGGCGTTGAGAAGTTTGGTGCTGGCCATGCCCCAGACTTCCACCAGGTACTGCTCGGCGGCCTGGCGCTGGGGGGACTGCGGGGCCAACAGGCTGAGGTGCTGGAACAAGCTACCCAGCAGCTGCGGAAGAGTGTGGGCAGCGGCGGTCTTAACCCCCTCGTGGAAGTGGAACTTGAGTAGCGGCAGCACAATCTCCAGGACGGGGGTCACGTACGGCTGGAACCCAGCGCCGAGCTGGCGCGCGTAACAAATAAGCATCTCCACCGCCGTGCACTTCTCCTCTAGAGCCGTCGTGCGCATGCCGATCTGTTTGCCATTGTACGTCACAAACTCCCAGCCGTCCTCCGTGGCGTACCGGCCACTGGCATCCTCATCGAGATCCAGCACGGCGAAGTCGGGCTTGATGGCTGCCGAGCGAAGGAGCGGCGGCATTACCACAGGCAGGAAGGGAGCAAAGTCATTACCCATCACCTTGCACAGGCGTGCCCAGGCGGCGATCAGGTAGGGCACTTGGGGATCGTCGGCCTCCACCACGTTCTGCTGGGCCTCACTGAGCAGCTGGGCTAGTTCAGCGGCATGTGGGCCCAGGGTGTCACGACCCACTGCCAGAGCGATGAGGGTGGCGCACTCGATTGTCTTTCCGCGCAGTGGGCGGTATTCAGGCTGGGTGGCAGTTCGGATCACGTTGAGCAGCATGGGCATGATGGTGCTGTAGTACTTTACGAATTTTTGCTCGGCGGTATCAGCCACTGACGCGATAGTCGTCACGGCCTGTTCCTGCACAAAACGGTGCGGGGAATTAAGCAAAGTGAGGAGGCTCTGGAGCAGGGTGTCGAGGTAGGGCTCGAGCACGGCCTGGGAAGCCTCCTCGCAAAAGTTGACCAGGGCGGCGGCGGCGTGGGCCTGGACCCGGGGGTTCTCGGCATCACCCAGGGCCGGAAGGAGGTGGGAAAGTACCAATTCGTGGTACTTGGTGGGCAATGTAGCCGGGAAGTCGGTACAGAGCTGGCCCACACAGTTGCAGGCGGCGTAGCGCACACGAGGGTGCGGGTCCTTGAAGTACGGCACGATCAGCTGCAAGATACCACCGAGTTCGCGCTCCATGGGCTTAGCGCAGCCCTCACCAATGGCAGAGACGGCCATAAGACCGGCGTGACGCCGAGGCCACTGCGGGGCACCCAGGTAGTTGGGAATAAGCTGAAAGGCAATAGGGAGCACGTACTTGCCACCCAGGGCACGGGCCAAGCGGTCTAGGGCCTGCTCACCAAGGCAGTGGTTGGCGTCGGCGTCGTCGTCGTCGTGGTCCAAGTCAGTGACAGTGTACCAGGCTCGGTCCTCCTCAGACTCATCGAGCTCGGCCATCATGGCCAGGGCCACGGGCACGAAGCCTTCGCTGAAATTGGGCGTCTTACGCGCCATGGCCGGGTGGGCCTCGGCTAGGGTCAAGGGCAGCTCGAGAGCGGTCTGACGGGTGCTGTCCTCGAGGTCGGTGTTGGCGGCCACTTGGGTGCAAAAGGTCAGCACGTTGGCCAGGATCGGACGGAACGGTTTGGGGTGGTTCTCAGCCAGTTCAACCAGAGCGGTGAAGGAGTCCACGAGCTGGCTCTCCTCACCACTCGCGAGCAGAGGTTCGAGGGTGGCCAGCATAGCCGGCACCCACTCTTGGCACTGCTGACGCACAGAGCCTTCAACCTCGCCGAGGTAGGCCACGCAGGCTTGTAGGGCGGCCAGACGCACGCCGGGCTCACCGTCCTGCAACCCTGCTGCGAAGGCCGGCTTCATGGCCTCCAGGGGCTGGGCCCCGGGCACAGCGGGCACCGCGGCGAAGATGCGGAACACAGCTGCACGCTGGGCCGGGTTCTCTGCGCGGAGGAAGGTAGCCAACCCCTGGAGGAGCTCGGGCCATGTTTCGCCCATGTTATCCAGGAAACGGGCCACCTCAGCCACGGTGTCGGATAGTTTATGTACTACCGGGACCACGGTTTCCTGGCCCAGGGCGGCGAGAAGGCCCTGTTGGCAGAAACCGCGCACGTCGGGCCGTAGGTTCTGGTACAGTAGTAGACCGGCACCTTCAGGGTTTGACGGAGACAAGCGGAAGGCGATACGGCGGAACAAGATAGCGGCGAAGGACCGGGACTTTCATGAGGGTATCAGATAATTAGGGAAAGCAGGTCGATAATTAGGATGAGAGAGGGTTAGGAGGGTTACAAAAACGGACGGGGAAGGGGGGAGACAAAGGGTTGGCGGGAATCGAATTCGAAGGGACGGGGGAGGGAGGGAACGTACTGTTGTGGTAGTCGCCCGGCTCCCTTCATTAAGTGCAGCGTAGCAAGACCACCCCAGCAGGGGTCTGTTATACCTCTATGTCCACCCGGGCCACCTCGATCATTAGTAGACTGCCCAGAGTTCAGTGTCAAGCTGAAGAATACTTACGTGGGCGTCGCCGTTGGTCTGCATGATCTGCACCAGAGCGGCCAGTAGAGTGTTAGGCTGGCCGACGACCCACTGGGCATTGAGGGATTCTTCGGCCTGGGTGCGGACCTGGTTGTCGTTGCTAGCCAGATTCGACAAGAGGGGCTGCAGGGCCTGAGCGGCCTCGGCGTACTCATTGGAAGCCATCATCAGCACGACAAAGGGGGGAGCGTGCACGTTTTATGAAGATGGGCGGTGAGAGTGGAACTAAGGCTTGGGAACGATGAGAGATGGGCCGATCAGCAAAGTAACCCAGAAGCAGTAGGCAAGTCCGTTCGTCCGTGATAAGCAAGCGGGCAAAGCAGAGAGTTGACGGGGTAAGGTGGCCTTAGAAGTGGGCTGATTAGATGCGGGGCGATCGAGCAACAGGTGGTAGTAGAGATGAGGAAAGGCGGGCAGGGTGAGGGGAGGGGCGTATGGTCGGTCAGTGAAGACCGAGCGAGTCTCGAGGTAGTCGGGCGTATGCCGATGGAAAAAAAAGTGCCCAGTATTAATTTTTTTTGTTTGGACGCTAGGCTATCCCAATATGAACCAATCGGGTAAGCCAGTGGGCTCAGGTCACCCCGAGTGTAATGCATACCAGCCCTATTAAAAACAATTGCGCTTGGCTGAATAAGGGAAGAAATATTGCTTAACTACAGCACCAGTTGTATAGATGTTAACTACGAGCCATAGGGGGCTAAACAAATGCTGAGTGCTGGGCTGTAGAGAATTATAATGGCGGCCATGGCAAAGGTGTAGTACCCAGAGTTGTGGTAGGCCAACACCCTACAAGATAACAAGCTTACTAAGCTTTCGAACTGGGGTCGGTGATTGGAGGGTGGGCTATAACTGTCGTTTATTAAATAGCGACCATGAGGTCTTTTATACTCGAATAACGGCCGGTGTCGTTCATAGTGACTATTTAGCCCGGACTAGAGGATCCAAGACGACAGGCTGTGGCGGGATTGGACGCCAACAGAAATAGAAGGGCGGCTAGGTAGCCGCCAGAGCAAGGGTAAAGGAAAGAAGGGCCTAGATGAATGGGAGGCGGCGGCGCCTGGAAATGAAGGCGACGTTCAAACATCAGGAAGATGAAACGTCGCTCGAAAAAGAAATATGGAATGTAGGTAGAGAAGGTGGATAATGAATATGTGCAAAGGCGTAAAAACCGAATAGTGAGTTCGCCGAACAGGCAAGTCATCATTGATCAAAATCAAGCTGCGATATGGGGTGAGCGGAGGCGCGATGATGGGAGATGCATTACGCCACTGATAGGGAAGGCATTTCCATCGCCCACAAGGGTGAGCTGTACTTAAAAAAAAAGAGGTGGAATTAGCCGCTAGCAGTGCTTTAGAAGCATACATATTTATCATACCAGTTGACGAAGCAATAATCATGCCCGTCATATATTATATTATGTCGTTCGCAATACTGAGCACCCCTACAAGGCAATCTATATAAGAACTATTGTCGGCTCCAAAATGGTTACTAGGGGCGGCTAGCAGCACAATCATAAGATGTTGAAACCCAAAATAAACATAAAAATTGGTAACAAATAAAATAGTAAAGCAAGCGTCGGAGCAGTCCATTACGGGGGAGAATGAGAACACGATGGTAATAAGCATGGAAGTGTAGAATGCCATGGAGTCGAGATAGGCTAAGCGTAGTACCCTGGCGGTAGGCTGTCACACATCAGACATAGGGCCAAAACTCAACCGACTAGTACATTACCACTACCTTTCAAGTTGGCAGAATAGCTCGCCTTAGCTAATAGCAAGCAATTCAATTTAGATCCGCCGTATATCCATGTTTCCTACCTGCTAACGTAGGACTGAGACCATAAAACTCAAGCTAAAAACAAACGCTGGGCCCTCTGATATCTTTATATCTAAAATAAATAAAAGAATTCTCCGAAACGGGGAATTGAACCCCGGCCATCACGGTGAGAGCGTGAGATCCTGACCACTGGACCATTTCGGACTACA